>APFE030987635.1:67872-131507 GCA_000404065.3 Pinus taeda
AAAAAAAGAAAAATAAAACAACTTGCAAATTTGTTAAGTAATCATAATTTTAAAAAAAATTGGACATAATAAATTTTAAAGTGTGAAAAATAAGTCCTCTAAAAAAAAGGTATGCAGGATCAACACATTTCAAAATTAGCATGAAAATCACTAACATTTAAAAACAAATATTTATGTTTGATACATAAGAAAATTTAAAGTGTTAAAAATATGCTCCCAAAAAAAAGAAGTGTATGTTGCATCACCACTTTTCAAAATGAGGTCACATTTTTACTACCCCTATGAAACGGGTAATCGTATCGGTTATTTAAAGTGCCAAAAACTATGCTCTAAAAAAATATGTGTGTTCTGCATCGCCCCTTTTCAAAATCGGGTCAATTTTTTGCTATCTCTACGAAACGGGTACGAGTATCAGTGCCCGTTTCAAAGTTTACGTTGTTTGAGAAGGAAATAGAACATAAAAAATGAAGGCAATGCAGAAAGAATACCGATCTATAATGAAGAATGATGTCTGGGAAATTGTTCCTAGACCTAGAGACAAAATTTTTGTCACTTCCAAATGGGTATACAAGATCAAACATGTATTTGATGGAAGCATTGATAAGTATAAGGCAAGGGTTTGTGGCAAGAGACCTTTCTCAAAAGGAAGGAATCAAATATGAAGAAGCGTTTTCTCCAACAACTAGGTATACAACCATTAGATCAATTACCTCTCTAGTTTCTACTATGGGATGGAACATCCATTAAATCACTGTTAAAACTACTTTTCTAAATGGGACAATTTATGAAGAAGTTTACATTGAGCAACCTCAGGGATTTGAGGTTCGTGATAAGGAGACACATGTTTACTAATTGAAGAATTCTCTATATGGCTTGAAATAAGCCCCTAGAGCATGGTATGCAAGAATGGATGCATATCTTCTTAGGCTTGGTTTCATCAAGAGTTCCGCGAATCGTAATCTCTAAGTCAAGGTGGTTAAGAATGAACATGTGATCATACTACTATATGTTGATGACTTACTAGTTACATGTGTAGAACATCGTATTCAAGAATTCAAGGAGTAGTTGGCAACTGAATTTGACATGAAGGATCTTGGCCTTATGCACCACTACTTGGGATTAGAGGTATGGTAGAAACCTAGTGAGATCTATCTTGGTCAAGGGAAATATGTGATCAAGATATTGCAAAATTTTGGCTTGATAGATAGTAAAACCGATGACAATTCTGATGATCATTATTTTGAAAAAGTTGAGAAGTTCAAAATAAATCCTTCTTGATCGTACATGTTATCAATAGTTAATTGGCTCCCTAATGTATCTCATGAACACCAAACATGACATATGTTATGCAGTAAATTTTCTTAGTCAATTCCAAACGGAGCCAAGGCATAATCATTAGATAACAACTAAACATATTTTGAGATATCTTCATGGGACTGTGTATCACTTCTAAGATATGCTAGTAATGAGATACAATTATTGGGCTATACACATTTAGATTGGGGAGGTAGTGAGACAGATGGAAGAAGCACTATTGGGGGATGTTTTAGCTTGGGATATTCTATCATATCTTGGATGCAGGAAACAAGATTTAGTTGCATTAACCAATGTTGAAGTTGAATATATTGCAGCAAGTGAAGTTGGTAGAGAAGTTGTTTAGCTTAGAAAGTTGGTATCACATTTGTTTGAAGGACTGTTGGACCCTACCATTACACAGTGTGAGAACCAGAGTTGTATAAGGTTGATAGAGAACCCATTATTTCGAGCTAGGATGAAGCATATTAATAATAAGTATCACTATATTTGCATTTTGGTACAGGATGGGGTTAGGAAGCTACAATACATATCCGCAAACAAAAAAGTAGTTGATATATTGATGAAGTCTATTTCGAATAAGAAGTTTCAGTACTTGAGAAACAAGCTTGGACTTGTAGATATGTCCTCCTTGGTTGAGAGGGAGTGATGAGGGACACCATATTCTCCATGTGTCATGCACTAGACTAGGACTAACAATCGTAAGTCTAGTGAAGGCACTGGTAGGGGGCATGGAGGATTGGATAAGCATCTGAGACTAATACTTCTTGAGGATTGGGAATCCAAGATAGAAGTAACCTCATAGACTGGTACTCTTCAAAGATGAGGTAGGGCATCCAAGATAAGAGTAGTTGAAGAGGACTAATATTCCTTGAGGATTGGGAATATAAGATAAGAATAGTCCTAAAAGGACATACCTGATCAACATCTGGATGGGGTATGTGCCTTGACAGGTGATGGTTGTGTCCATATGTATGCCTCCCAACATTATGCTATAATCTAGTGGAGAGTTAGAGCTTGTCAGTCAAGGCCTTGCTATTTTTTAGATTGGAAATGTTGGTTATGATGCTGATGCTTGAAAGTGGCTTATCAATCTGACTCTTCTTTTGAGAATATTTCAGTTTGAGTATTTGTGTACCTCATTGCGGAATTATAAATACCTCCCTAGTTAAGAGGGAGTTTTGGAAATTGTAACTAGTTTCAGTCTTCATAATTATCTGTGTACTCGTCCGCTTGGGGTAGCTCCATTGGGAATGGTCGTGGAAATGAAGTCTCACCGAACTGGAAGTCTTGGGTTCAAATCTTGTGCTATCCCTCGATCGGGGTGAGAAGTTGGACATGATCAAGATGTAGTCCTACCAAGCTTATAAAAAAAATATCTTTGTACTTGTATCAATATATATTTCTTGTAAAAAGCAAAAAGAAGAAATATAAAATTTATTATTGTTATTATTTATTATTTAAGTCAAGCATATTCTTCATGCTTCTAGGGTTTATTGAGTCAAGAAGAAAATCTATCTTGTGTCAAAGTCCCATTTGGACTATTTTGTATCAGAAGATATTTTTTTTTTTAGTTTAAAAGAGTCATTTTGACCCCCAAGACCAAGTCGGAACTGCCTGGAGAAGTCAGCCTAATAGAGGCCCATTCGACCACATGAAAGGATATAAAAGGAAGAAACACTATCCTCATTTGCACACTCACACTCACAATTTTGATCTTTAGGCAAGAAAGGAAGAAAATAAGTGTGAAGACCAAGGAAGAGAGAGAAATCAAAGGAAGAAAGAAAATTTTGAATTTTTTTGCTTGTTTATGTCCACATGTGTGAGAGTTTTGGGATTATTCTCTGAATTGTTTGAGGAAGGTTTTGAAGGAGGGCTAAGTTGGGGCTTGTGGATGTCTTGGTATTGATCTTTGGGTCTTGAATGTCTCACTTTGATCTGATTCTATAAGAAGGGAAGTTGTTTGGGTTTTTCCCCCTTGTGGGGTTTTGACCTGGCTTGGAGCCTACATTATGTGTTCTTTGTGTTCTTGTGATCTTCATAATTGCTTGATGAAGAAGACATAATTAAGTAATAAAATCCAACAGACACTCTCAAGTAATTATCAAGTAACAATAATCAAACCCTAATTTGCAATTACAATGATCTTTCAACACGAAGGAACAAAAAATCATTGAGGATGAAGTGCATATCAATGAGGAACCTCTGGATTCAACATCAGTAGAAACGCAACAAACCCTGATGAAAAAAAAATCCTCTTTTGAATCCTCAAGGAATAAAGATGGAAAATAAATTTCTTTGGCAAATCAGGCAAATGAAGAAGAACCTAAAGACAACAATGCTCACTCATCGAATGATGGTTGAAGAAAAGTGTAACTAGGTTTGTATTTTTAAATGTAATTTTGATCTTTGTACTTGTCAAGAAAAATAAATATTATTTTTGTAAATTATATGAATGAGTTTCTTGCTCATTCCATAAGTATAGGAAAGTCAAACAATCAAAATCATGTTAAATATCTCTTCTTGAGCATGTATGTAATAAATATGGTTCAACCAAGTGTCAAGTAGTCCTCCAAGACAAGCGCCATCCTCCAAAGAAGAATACTGCCAGCTAAACGATGTGAAAGACAGCTAAGTCGGCCTAGAGATGACAAGTCATTTGAGAGAATAAGTCACAACAATTCACCATGACATGTCGGCTTAAATAGGTGGGTCAAACCACTATAAATAGGCGTGTGAACTCAGAGTGAAAGTCAAAAAAAAAATTGGATACATCTCTGAAACTTTGGAGGGCACTATGGGTACAAGTATCTCGCATGAAGACAAGGTTACAAGGTTTTGATTGAAGAATAACTAGATGATATTCAATGGGTATTACAGTAACATATACTCTTTACATGAAGATGATCTCACTATGATCTCAACACTCTATCTCGGCGAAGGAGGAAATACTTTGTCTTGAAATACTTATGAAAATACTGTCTTGGCATTATCGTCTCCATGCCAACACTGTCTTGGCATTCATGTCTTAACTTCATCACTGTCTCGGTCTCTTCATAGCATTCAACGTAGCCACTATGAGATATGTTCTTGACATACTCGTGGATAAAGAAATATTGTGAGATGTATTCTCGGCATACAAAACATAGTCATATATTCTCGGCATACAAACGTAGTCATAAGAATGCAAATATATTCTTAGGATACAAACACAGTCATATATTCTCAAGATACAAATGCATTCATTGTGAGATATATTCTAAACATAATTGCAGATGCAGTAAGTCATTATCTCTACATAGTGACAATAATAATGATCGTGATTCTAAAGAAGATAAGGTGAATATCTAAGTGATGAAGTAACAACCATGATCTAGATGAAGATTTAATTGAAGGAACAACAATGTGATAACAGTAATGAAGGTCTCAGTGGCATAGCAAAGATAGCTTCAGTATTACAACAATGATGATGACCTCAACAGTGTCAAAGAAGAGGATTGGTGTCTTGGTCTTGGAGTAGCTGAATAGGTCAAGGGTCATGGTCTTGGTGTTTGTCAATAAGAATCTCTATAAGAAGATTTTTTTGCAGGTTTTCCTCTCTAAGAGGGAGAGGTTTTTGCCCTGGAAGAATGCCATATCTTGTGCTCTTGTCTCTTTGCTTTGATAGCTATTTGTTGAAGTAAGAAATACACACACCAAAGATAATAAGCAAAAGATTGTGCTAATAATATAAAGACAAAATGCCTCACAAATAGTTATCATGTAAGAAGAATAACATTAACTCCCTGCCTTAGATTCTTCAACATGGTATCAGAGCTATGGTTTCAGTGACATTTCAAGGACCAAGTTTCTAGACGAGCATCAAAGTAAGCTGAAAGGATATCAAGATCTACATTGCAGGATCAAACCCTAACAATCTACAACAACAGTCTACATCAGCAAGGTTTTTTTGTCTATGCAATCAAGGAGACAATCTACAACAACAAGAAATTGTGTCTGCATAGTCATCATTGAAAGGCCACTAAGAATCTCATCAGAATGTCTACAAATCAAGATAGCTTGAAGGATTTCAAAACAAAGATCACATCAGCTTGGAGAAATTTGAAACCCTAGCAACAATCCTGATCCACACTACGAAACAAGATCATCTGATGGAGCAGAAAATCACCCTTATGAAAAGGATCAACCTCTCTATTAAGGAAATACTTTCTTATATGAAAGAAGATCATCCAAGAAGAAGCCCTCATACATCTTCTTCATCAACACGATCAAGGCGAAGATTTTGTCTTCACAAATCAAGTAAGTACTTTTCATTAATCTATTTGGTAAAATGACTTCATGATTGCAAGGATACCTACAGGTTGATGTGTCATCAAAATTCCTTACATAGAATAAGGAGGATTGTCATAATCCTCATAGAAAAGAAAAGTCATTAATGTCTATGGAAAGGTCTTTGAAGGCCAAGAATTATTTAAATTCAACAAGAGACTCATAGGATTTGTATGTAATCACTCGAAGGTCCTCTCATGTCCATGTAACAAAAGAGGAGACATAAAGAGAGAGATATGAAATGTGAGAAGATATACTATCTTAAATTGTAGTAAAGAAGGTCACATCACTTAGATCTACACAAAAATAAAGTTATCAAAGAATGAAGGAATATCTTCATGAGATCTCAATTGAGAGATCTGGGAAAGATGATAAGAAGGTAGTCATCATTGATAAGCAAGGTAACAAATGTCAACGAACAAGAAAGTTACCTCATCCGAAAATTTGTGGTCTTTATGCTAAATAGAGAAAGACAAGTTGCAGACAAAAGTATTAAAGGTTAAAGAACTCAATCGTGTGCATAAAGGAAAGGAAATTTTGTTCCTCAAACAAAACAATAATAGTATAAGGTTCAATGCTATGAAAAGAATATGGAAAGAAGTTCATATCACTGGAAAGATGGAGGGAGTTGAAGAAAAGGGCCAAGGAAAGAGGAAGCAACAAATATCCACTATGATTAGATGGCCTCCCTCACAAAAGGGGTCCTATCATAAGTTCATAAATCTTTAGATATGACCATGATATTAAGATGCATCGTGGCATCATTAGAAGCAAGAGCTCATGGCATCACCATGGGAATCATGGAAAGCAAAATCCATGACAATCGAACATGAAGGACATAACTATTAGGACCCTCATTGGACATTGAAGTAAAGGAAGAAGTCATCCAAGATAGGTCTCATCATACATCAAGTCAAAAAGGAAACATCTGCCATTTGAGGATATACAAGATCCTCAAAATTCTCTGACGGAATCCTAGTCGGAACATTCACTAATAAAGAGAGGAGGCAAGTGTTTCATCAAGAACTCCAATGTATGGAGTTTATGGGATGATGGTATGATGTCTTAAGAGATGAATCAGATCAAGGGATTGAAGAAACTTCAATTAGGGAAGCTGCTGGAAGAAGCCTAGATGACCTAAATATAAAATGAGGTATGTATGTTTGTATTTAATTTTTATAATGTCATGTCATATGGTTGCAGGTAATATAGATCATCACTTCTATTGTAAGAAGCATGATCGAGGGGAAAATGTCTCCTCCTATAAAAGGATGCAAAAAGGCATAAGTCACATTAGATGAAATCAACATAATATGTCCTCATATGAAGTATGAGGTGGTTGACTACAACTAAAAAACTCTAATTGAAAGCTCTTGGGAAAAGAATGTGTGAGGAAGGAAGAGATCGTGAGATATGAAAGCATGATGAAGGAAATAAACATCTAAAGGACCAAGAAGATTTGACTAAGAAATCTCCCAGAAAGATATGAAGACTCTGATGAAAGTCTGGAAACGATGGAGACCCTTGACAATGGATATCTTTGGAGATATGTCAACATGTATACAGGATTTTGATACCTACATGAATATGTCATGTTGAAGAGCCATCTAGAAAGGTACAATTTGATTTAATGTTATGTTTTTATTTCTTGTGTAATATCTGGATGAGTTCATGCAGGGCTACTGGAACAAGAATTGTAAGCACAAGTACAACCAACATTCATGTGGCGGATGGAAATTCCTAAAAGTAACATGATGAGGAAGAAGTAGCCATATGACAAAGGTTCCAGATACATACCAAGGAGGCCAGTTTCCATGGAGAAAGCAATGACATGAAAAACCAAGAAAGAAAGTGATGGATGGCCAAAGCCCTACAAGGAAGAAGCTAGAATGAATTTCATGACATCAAGGAAAGAAATTGATCAAGCAGTTGAAGGACCCATGAAGAAGAAGTTGTTGATGTATTGAAGAGTCCCTAGCTAAGAGGAAGCTCTGAAAAGTCCCTGATGAAGAGGGAGCTTGAACTAGATCACCCCTGATTACAAAAGAGTGACAGTTGTGCTTTTCTATTTCATGTGTCATGCACTAGACCAGGACTAACAGTTGTAAGTCTAGGTGAAGGCCATGAATGGAAATGTAGACACATGATAGACACAACATTTTTATATTCACCAGAGAAGAAAGAATGGAGGTTTGGGTAATCATCTGGCATCTGATACTCTTTGAGGATGTTAGGGCATCCAAGATAAGAGTAGGCAAGAGGACCGATATTCTTTGAGGGTTGGGAATCCAAGATAAGAATAGTCCTAGAAGGTCGTACTCAATGAACACTCGGGTGGCATGTAACTTGAGAGATAATGATGAAGGTGTTCTATAAATCATTGGTCTCGCTAGCATTGTAGCTCATGGTCTCGTGGAGAGATGGAGCTGTTAGTCAAGGCCTTGCACTGTGACAATGTTGGTTGATATGATGCTATACATATAAGATTACAAATCTGATTCTTCTTATGAGAAATTCTTCAGATTGAGAATGACCAAGCACCATTGTAAATACCTCCCTAGTTAAGAGGGAGTGTTGAAGAAAAGTGTAACTAGGTTCGGTATCTGTAAACATAGTTTTGATCTTTGTACTTGTCAAGAAAAATATATATTATTTTTGTAAATTGTACGAATGAGTTTCTTGCTCATTCCATAGGTCTAGGAAAGCCAAAAAGTCAAAATCATGTTAAAGAGCTCGTCTTGAGCATGTATGTAATAAATATGGTTCAACCTAGTGTCAAGTATCCCTCCAAGGCAAGTGCCATCCTCCAAAGAAGAAGAACGTCAGCTAAATGATGTGAAAGACAACTAAGTCGACCTATAGATGACAAGTCGGCTCAAAGAATAAGTCACAATGATTCACCATGACATGCCAGCTTAAATAGGTGGGTAAAACCTCTATAAATAGGTGTGTGAACTCAAAGTCAAAGTCAAGAAAAAATTTAGATACATCTCTAAAACTTCAGAGGGCACTATGGGTATAGGTATCTCACATGAAGACAAGGTTACAAGGTTTCGATTGAAGAAGAACTCGATCATATTCGATGGGTATTACAATAACAAATATGCTTGACATGAAGATGATCTCACTACAATCTCAACGCTTTGTCTCAGTGAAGGAGGAAATAATATGTCTCGACATCCTTATGCAAATACTGTCTCGACATTACCAACTCCATGCCAACACTATATTGGCATTCTTGTCTTAACGCCATCACTGTCTCGATCTCTTCATAGTATTCAACACAGCCACTGTGAGATATGTTCTTGACATACTCATGGATAAAGAAATACCATGAGATATATTCTCGGCATACAAAATGTAGTCATATATTCTCGACATACAAATGCATTCATAAAAACGCAGATACATTCTTAGGATACAAACGTAATCATATATTCTTGGGATACAAATGCAGTCATTGTGAGATATATTCTCAACATACTTGCAGATGCAGTCAGTCATTATCTCTACATAGTGATAACGATAATAATCATGATTCTAAAGAAGATAAGGTGAATATCTAAGTAATGAAGCAACAACCACGATCTAGATGAAGATTCCATTGAAGGAACAACAATGTGACAACAATAATGAATATCTCAGTGGCATAGTAAAAGTAGCTTCAGCATTACAACAATGATGATGACCTCACGAGTGTCAAAGAAGAGGATTGGTGTCTTGGTCTTGGAGTAGTTGAATAGGTCAAGGGTCATGGTCTTGGTGTTCGTCAATAATAATCTTTATAAGAAGAAATTTGTGTGGGTTTTCCTCTCCAAGAGGGAGAAGTTTTTGCCTTGGCAGAATGCCATATCTTGTGCTCTTGTCTCTTTGCTTTGATAGCTATTTGTTGAGTAAGAAATACACACACCAATGATAATAAGCAAAATATTGTGCTAATAATCTAAAGACAAAATGCCTCACAAATAATTATTATGTAAGAATAATCTCATTAACTCCCTGCCCTAGATTCTTCAACAAGGATGACCCACCAAATGTAGAAAGGAACTACATTTTTTGTGTCCTAGGGTAATCACTTTAGAGATTAGATTGAGTTGTTGTGTTCAATTCAAACCCACAATGAATATTGGTAACTTTAAAGAAATGTAACGATTCTAGGTCGGATCCCGACTTACTCTTTTAATAAAACTTCTATTTCCGTTCATCTATATAATATATATATATATATATATATTTATAATTAATTTTTATTGTTATATGATATTTATCTAATAAAAAAATAGCATAAAATTTTTTACAGTATTTATATATTTACATTAAATAAAAAGTATATATATTTTTAACACTTTTAACATAGCAAGGAAGATTCCTTGGATGGGGTGAAAAATATGGTGAGAGGGGGGGAATGGGTAGCTACTGCCTGATTGGACCAATAAAACGAGGGATGTGGCACCACACCCCCAAGAAATGTACACAACTAAACTCAAGCTTTAATGCATAACAACCTTACACTTATGCGAAGACGTCATGAGCATGCAGGAAGCAGCCTAGCTCGTGTAAAGATAGAGATGGCCATGATGAGGAATGAGGAGAGATTAAAATGCATGTGAAGTTCATCAACCCAGAAGGTCAAGGTAATTGCAGAGTTAAGGTTGCGAGATCTATTGAAGGAGCCTTAGTATGTGTATGTCAATGGTAGGGAGGAATTCAACTAAGAGAAGAATTGTAGAAAGTTGAGGTGTAGAGCTCAGTGGGAGGCAAAATTGTGAACACTTGTCTAGTCATCGCGTGGGAGCTGGAAATTGCTAGAACTATGGCCATTGGTGGATGAGTGCCTACAAGAAAGATGAAAGGGTTACCAAATATGATCTTAAAGAAAGCTGAATTGATTCTATTTTTTGTCGGCCACGATAGAATTTCAAGTAGAAAAACGTCGACTACTTGACCAGGTAACAACATTGATTCTAGGAATGTCTATTTCTTGAATAATTTGCAAGGGGCTCTGGCAGTTTATGTAATGAGTGGAATATGTTGATGTCTGTATCTTTGTGTATTTAGATGCAATGTATTTCCATCATTAAACGAGATGTGGAACCGAGGGTGGAATATCAAGGGGATTTGGGCTATATCATTTTAGGGGGAATAGTCACAGTGGGAATGGGCTTCTCCCTCTTTTGTTTAGAATTTGAGACATTTTTCATTAGTGGTTTCCAGTGTGGTTTTCCTGGTGTGGATAACCAACCCGCGAACAGATGAAATTGTGCTTAGTGGGTGTTCTTATGGGCAGAAAAGGGAAGTGTGTCGGTAAAATATTTCTCTAGGAGGGATGGGTATCATGAAGACCCTACCTAGTTCAATTATTTTGAATTTATTTATTGTTGGTATAAATTAAAAGGAGTTATGGGTATTGTGCTGTTTATGGAGTCAATTTGGATGTTGTATGTATTTCTATGGTTTTTTGCATGCACTATATATCCAATTTTGAGCTAGAAGATAAGCGAGGGTGGAACAGAAAGAGAAATTGGGTTGGTATTTTCTCGAGGAAGAGATTCAGTTGGAATGCGTTTGAATCCATGTTCTCTGTAGGTTTTGAGGTATACTTTATCATTAAATTCTATCGTGGTTCAGTTATTAAGGATATCCACTTTGCGAAAGGGCGAGGTTGTGCCTGGCTGGTACATCTTTTGGAGGTGACGCAGTGTGCGTTGGCAAGGTATTTCTATGCGGGTGAGAGATATTCTAGAAATTATTCATGGAGTGGACTAAGAACAGGGGGGTCCCTATCCTCAGTTGTTTGGGCAGTGTTTACAGAATCTTTTCCTTGACTGGGATCTTCACTCAAGGGAGTGGAATTAGTGGTGAAGTGAACTAGTGGTTAGTTGCTATTAGGGAGCTGACAATAGTTGGAAAGTAGTGGAATCTAGTGCCCACCCCACTTGACAGAATGCCCTGCTAGAAAAAGAGGCTAAGCTGAAACAAAGATTAATATACCTTTTAGTCCAAATCATAAGGGTTACTCTCAAAATAACAAGAGAGGGAGAGATAGGCTATGTAAAGGGAGGAGCGATCTACTATGAGTTTGTTGCAGGGGAGGCTCCAAATTATAGAACAGAGTAGTAGGCTTTGCTACAAGGTATAGCGAGAAAATTCTTGTATGTGTGTAGGAAGAATGACCAAATCATAAGGGGAAACCTCCTTGCAAAAAACATCCCTTTTGGACGACGTTGGAGTGAGAGAAAAATGGATAGAATGGATCTCAAACATGGGGAACACACAAGGTAAAGTCAATCAATATATGCAAAGAGTGGATTTGTATTGGAAGATGAAATTTCTCTTAGGGCATATGTTACTAGACAACCAAGATTCAAGGTGAGACCTGCTACAAACTTTGGATCATATGCATGGACACATGAAGCACTATGATTGCAGGTTGGAGATGATGGACTGCATGTTAGTAAGGATTGAATAACATTTTGGCATCCTTCCAACAATAACTAGACCCTCAAAAAACCCAACATCCCTATTCCTATAGCAGGCTCAAATTCTCAACCAAACCCTTGATTATATGATGGAATGTGCTTACGGTTTTATTTTCGTAGTCGATTATGATTGTGGCTAAATAGGCCAATATTCTAGCATAGCTTTCTTTAGATGGAGTTATGCTAGTTTCTGTTTGTCTATTTTGTCCCTACGAAGGGTACAATTTTGGTTGTGATCTAATCTTCCAGGTGCGAGACTAATATCACTTATGGCAATTTTTTTAATGTAATACCATGTTTTTATGCAATAGAATTAATTTCACACAAAAAAAACATAGCATAGTAGATTATATTAACAAAAAATGTTCCAAGGCAGTGGTGAGATACATCCATAAGTTCCTGAGAGAAAATATTGCAAAGGATTTTGAAATTACAATAATATAGCCAGACTAGATCCTAATAGTAAGTTCCAAAAAAAACCATATAGACATAATATAGAAAATGCCATTAACACAATAATATTTAGCTAACATCAAAATATAACAAGTACTAAGTCTCAGTCATCTATAATGATCAAATTTTCATCAACAACTACCCAATTGAGATCAAATAGTTCAACTAAGGTAAATTGGGCCATATTGCACCACCTCGAATTATTGCAAATATAGTTTGAAATTTGAAATTCATCATCATATTTTTAAGGTAGCGCTGCTCCTTGTAGGGTTCCATTGAACTTCAAAGTTCCAATAGAGAGTGATTAGGAGTGATTTTCCAACCTCTTTGTTTCCCTACTCAGGTCTCTTAAAACAAGTTTTGATTTAAATGTGAGGAATCCAAGTGAGTGATCTCAAAATTCTTGTGCAATGATAACAAAGCATAAAGTCAACAAGAAAATTTCCCAAAGTAAGTTGACAAATAGAGTTATTAGAGTCACCTATTATAATTAAAGGTCTAATTGGTAAATATAAGGCAAGACGATGTCTTGGAAGACATCATACATTTTAGCCTAGTTATTAGAGGCTAGGACTAAACTTCATGAGTATTTTGACTCTATTTATCCTTCAAAAAAAAAAAAAAATCCCTCCTGCCCTATAAAATTTTATATTATTAAGATATAAAAATCATAACATTAATATTTAAACTCATATTTTAAAATTCTAAAATTCAAATCTAAGTTATTATATAATATATAATATATATATATAACAAACATTAACAACTATAAATAATGACTTCATATAATAAAAAAATAAGATAATATCACTTATTGATATCAACATTATATTTTAAACATTAAAAACTATATAAATAGTGTCTTCAAGATTGTGTCACTCATATAAATGTAATTTATAAAAAAGTACCATAATCAATGTGAATTAAATTTGTTTAGTTTTTTCCAAATGTAATATTAAAATAGTCTACAATAATTTTGTGACTAATTTATGAGGACCTTTTTTTTTTAAGCTTGGTAGTACCTCTCATTTCTTGAGGGGCCGCCTCTTACTGAGGGGCTGACCTAACTTGAGGGAGCAAAAAATTGGCGAAAAAGCCTGACCTTACTTGAGGGGCTCCTCCGGCGAGAGGGCTTACCTTACTTGAGGGGCTCATCAGAGAAACCTTGATGGTGTTCAAGCCTACAAATAACCACCCTAATTTTTTAATCTATAGTGTAACACAAAATGGTATGGACTTTTTTTCCTTCAACTGATGGGATGGAAGGATCCCAGGTTCGAAAGGATACAAGAAGTCAAACAAACCCTGGGAAATAGAAGATACAAGAAATGAAACAAACCCTGGGAAATCGAAGATATAGGAAATCAAACAAACCCTGGAAATCAAATATCATGTAAAATAGATTCAGCCACTCATGGAGTGAACATCCCCCTCTCACTACATTTCGGTAACACTGATGAGTCATTACTCACCATGGAATAGAAATTTACAACTAGTTTTAAATATGGTTAGGTGGCCTCAACTTTCCCTATTGGAAACCAAGTCTGTTGGCCACCTAACGGTAGGTATGCCATCCAAAAACGATAACTTTTTAGTCTTTCTAACCAAGCAATATAAGACTGTATGTCTATGCTTATCCTGCTATCTACTTTCCTACTGGCATAATTGCATATACATTGAAAAGTAAAAGCTATCTGCATCAAAAAACTACAAAAAGAGACATCATGTTAACTAATATACTTCCTCATTTGAAGTAGATTCCACTAGTGTTGGGTCTTTTGAATTAGACCATGGGAATTCAGTCGACGAAAGTATGCAAGGCAGGTGATTTTCAATGTGTTGGAGGTGCTCATCTTGCTTCAAAATTTGGAACTAGGGCTTTTGGAAGTCCTGCTTATAGTTTGGGAAAGCCTGCACTGCGGTGGCCATGTTTAGAGCTATTAGTTCCAAGCCCTTGCCCGTAATTCCCTTCATTGATCAGTAAAGAAATAGGTTGTGTTTAAGCTAGGCCACTCAGCCTTGTGTATGCCCTAGATCGGGCACCAAGATCCACCAATCCTCTACATCAATTTCCATTGATCTTGCCTAGAAATTTAGCTCTGCCTCCTATTCCTATATCAATTGTCGAATTTCCTTTGTTGTGCCTTCATGGAAGCTTCCACAACTTCGTTAATAATGCTTACAGTCAGCTTGCAGTCTCTTGATTTTCCTCCAAGGTTACTGGATTGGCCTTCTTCCTGTCTACCTTTATTTTTCCTGCCACGGCCCCGCGGGGCAGCACTTCGAGTTTGAGCCGTTGCACGAGCCATGGTAACCATCTCACAACTTGATGAAATGTAATACTGAGTGCGCGTAGGTGGTATAAGCCCCCAGCCGCTCAGTTGAGAAATTTTGCTACTAACTTGTTCACCTGTTTAGAGACTAACAGACACACGTAAAAACAAAATATGGGTCGTGTTGACCTTCCATGTTTCACAACAAATTTTAACAAGTTTTCCTGAAACGGGCAGGGGTTCCATCCCTTTGCACCAAGACCAGTATTTGGATTTAAGGAACAGACTCAACACAGACCAACTTGCATGGATATGCCACAAGGGTTTGATCTCCCAGGACTGCCAGGGAGTCATGGTGGTAACATAACCCCCCCACACCCATTTACCCAGCACCCACCCACCCCAACTCCACTTAGAATTCTGACAGCCATAGGCCCAAGACTTTGCTATACTTCACCAGATCCCAACCAGGTTAACCCTACATAGATGTGGGTTCATGGGTTCGACTATCGCTTGGAGGCCAAACATAACAAACACAGGAGCCTGCTCAGTCCAATTATCATAAATAAACCCTCAAGCCGATGCATACATTAGCAAGACAGGTCACAGGCCTTCTAATCCTCACACCTTCAGACGCAACCAACCCACTTATGTTATCCAAAACCCTCTCTTCATGCAAGAAAAGGAGAGGTAGCAAACTACGATTAACCCCCGTCGGGACAACGAGATGCCAAACTTAACAGATATAGGAATGTTCTCAAGCCAATTACTAAAATTTAACCCCCGACCCGATGTGTGCACTAACATGGCAGGATACAGACCCTCTAATCTCCACGACTTTAGACCAGACCGACCCAAATCGCTTATCTAGAAGACTCTCTTCATGGAGAAAAGGGGGAGGGAATGAACTACATACCAAATAGCCAACGCTAAGGGTGGATGAGGGCACACCAATGTCGGTCTTTCTCTACTGCTGGTAATTATGTCTGCCACCTTCCTTTGAGCCAAGTCCAGCGTCTTGGCTCCAAACCACTACATGCAATCAACCAAATGTTTATGCCGAGAATGGTTTCCCCTGCAGCCATTCGCGTTAATATTACCACCCCTCCTGCATGAGGCAACCCTACCAGTGTTTCCACACATGTGGAGGGTGGTGGGTTTGTCCTTCGAGGCGCCTGCCATTTAATTGCAGTGATTGTGTCGAGAGTCCTGTACACACCCCAATTGGGGAATAATTTATGAGGATCTTATTTGGGTGAGGTGTAATCAATTTTATACTGGTGGGAGTATTAAGAATTTGGCATTTATTCTTTGTCTCTAAATTTGGCATTCATTTTTTTCGCTATATTTATAAATATTTGTTTTAATGTATAAAAAATATTTGTTTATAATTTTTATAAAAAATAAATAATTTTAATACTTTTTTAATGTATAAAAAATTATATTTTTTAATAATTTTTTTTTTTTTTTTTTTTTTTTTAAGAAGATTTGAATTTCACTATTATGGTTTATATAAATATTTCATAATATAACATTGCTAATTAAATTATTTTTATGAAAAAATGTTAAATAAATTAATTAAAAAAATATTTTTCCAAATTGAAATAAATTTATATTATAAAAATAATATATAAATTAAATAATAAAAATAAAAAAATAAAAAATGATAACACTTATTATACTAGAATACAATTTTTTTATAAATTCACAATTATTACATTCAAATTATTCATGCGCTTAAACCTAATACCTAATTGGTTTGGTTTGTTGAACGCATAAGTTATTGAAAATCATTGTGACTATTAGCTTCTTCCTTGATATCATTGATGGAAAGTGGGTTATGGTTCCCAAGATCCATGTCCTCCATCTCTTGTGGATTACATATTCTTCCTTGAACAAATTTGGTTGACATTCTATGATTCAAAGCTATGTAATGTGAATTTTTGCTTAGGTTGATAATACATTAGACTCTAATTCTAATACATTAATTTTGCTGCACCAAAATATTCATGATTATAGCAATTTATGATGTACATTATTACTATTCATCTTTATGCACCTTAAAACTCACTAAAAAAAGAAAGATATATTACATTGTATTAACTCTTCACATCTTTGCAAAACACTTCTAAATTCATATATTTCTTTATAATCCATGTGGGTAATACACAATGGAGAACCATAGTACCGACTTTGTTCAAGTGCATGTTAGTTTTTGTAGCATTGGATAGGTGTTTTAGTCTCTATTTGTGTCTAAAAGACCAAGGAACATGAGATATCCAAAACCAAGGAAAGGATTAAGGAGAAAACACCTAGAGACCACTCAATTCAATTAATTAATCAATAATTTAAAAATGTCTAACTTAGGAAAATCAATTGATTAAAGGGAATTAATTGAGGATGATGAAGAATGCTCTAGAGACTCACATGGATCTAGTCTAAGATGATCTTTGTCATTGATGAGGATTTAATCATGGTCGTTGAAGCTCAAATAAGAGATTATAAGAGCATATCGATGGGATGAGGAGAAGACACAAGTGAGGGAGCTATTACCCAGGCAGTGTGAAATTCCCATAACACAATGATTTAGTGAGGGAAGAATTCCAGTGGAGGAGCATCGGTGAATGAGGGAACAATAGCAGAGATATCCGGAGAATTTTCTAGTGTCTCTCCAGTACCATCTTTGCAGAAGAGGAGGTTGAATAAAGGACTGCATAACTATTGCAAGTGAGCCAGAACCGAGTGCAAAGTGTCAAAAAGGAGGTTGATTTAGTTGCTAGAGGCTAATAGATTATCTGGAAGGCAAAGCGACTTCATTCCAAAGGAAGAGGGAGGCATGACGACTCCTCTGGAGCCAACTAGCAAGTTGTACAATTTTCCCAGGCCAAGCAGTGTGAATTATGACATAGCGAGTTGTCAGTGAGAGAGTTTGAGCAAGCTTGAGGAGATTGAATTGTTGTAGAAGAGAGATAATTTCTCCAAATTGTTTTTCCAAAGGATTTCTAGTGAGGCATTTAGATTATTGTACTCACATTTTCATTGTTGCATATTAATAAAATAAACCCTCATCTATTGCACAAGTTTTCCCTTCGGGATTTTTCCAGGGACGTTAGTCCAACATAACTTTGTTAATTGTGTGCATGAATTTCTCAATTCCAGTTAATTTTTCCGCAACGTATTTATTTTGTTGTGAATATTGCAATAGTGAGCTATTCGTTATTTGTCATTAAATTAATTAATTAAAGACAAATAAATTGCATCAGTTAGAAGAATAGTTTTCAGTTATTGCAATCATGGGTTTTTCACATGGTATTAGAACATGTTTGATAGGATCTAAAGCTCAGAGGCAGGAAGGAGTGAGATCATGCAATTTCAATGGAAAATCTAAAGCAGTTTGTCCATATTTGCGCAGGCCAGCCAAGCAGTGCTTATAGAGGAGAGGCAGAGTTCAATTTTTGTATCCAAATTGGTGGAAAAGTGTGAATTGCCTTAGATCTGTAGCATCCAACAATGGATTTGCCAAAAAGAGGGTTTCTGTGGGCATATTAGTGATTTTGCAAAGCAGTGTTAGAAAATCGGAAAGGCAGAAAGATTTTCTTATGTTGATAATTACTTGTGATATTCTTATGTTCTTATTAACTTTCTTATGTTCTTCTTTTATCCTTGTTTCATCAAGAAATTATCAAAAGAAAAACATGAAGATCAGGGACACCATATGTAGGCAGACAACCGGGGTAAAACCCCTATATAGGGGAAAACCCAGTCAACAAACTCTTCCTTCAGTAAATTCCAAATCAATATGAGATAGACCAAGACTCTAGACCTATAGACCTCCCTCTTCCACCAAGTCAGCCTTCAATATGATTCAACAACCTTCAATAATCTCTTCTTGTCCAACAACTACAACCCAACAATTAACCCAAAAACTTCGACCCCAGCAACAACTCTAGTCTAGAATTTTGGCCTCCCAGCAACATAACTTCCATACAAAATTTTGGCCCCATCAACTACCCAAAACTTCGCACGTGTGAGTGATAGATAGCCCAACAACTTCTTTCCAACAATTTTTGTCTTTCTCTAGCAAATTCACACTTTTCTGGCCCCAACAAATGTAGATCGAACCTTTCTACCCCAGAAGATAGTAGATCGAACTTGTTGTTAGTGGTTCTCCAAATGAATCGAATTGTTGCCTTTATATAGGTGATTCTGCCCTTTAGATAGGCTAACTTTTCCTTCTTTCAGGTCGACTTGGTGGAGGAGACCTAGAAGGCCTAATTTACATTAAAATAATTTTATTTCTTAACAAATAAATCCCAAGAAGGGTTCTTTACATTATGACATCGACAAGGACACTTGACATAAACCCTAGAAGCCTACAATGGAGGTTTTGAGCTAAAAACAATTGACCCAAGCATGAAACCCATGCTTTAATAAGTCAATTTGATTAATAATAAAATTTATTTTTCTTTCTTTTGACAAATACATTACATTATGACTTAAATACAATTATCAAAACCGAACCTAGTTACATTTTTCAACCCTCCCTCCTAACTAGGAAGGTATTCATAATTACATATAGGTGCAATTATATGGAAGATCACAAAATGAAATGAACTACGAAAAGTTCTGGCACACTCAGTGCCTCGGACTAGATACCTGACGAGGGTTATCTATCTGGGTGGGAGTAAGATGGACTCAAGCTTTCAACCAGTCTAGGTACCATCAGGCTTACTTGCTAACCATCAACCCAGGGATTTAGGTGTGTATCCAAGGTCAGAGCTCCATGACCAATGCCACCCTCCCTCTTTGGGATCTACACATCAACACATAGGCCGACTAGATGTCCTCCCAAGCATCCACCATTAGATGCTTCAACTCTCCTTATCAAACTAGATATATCCATTTGTCCAAGCATGTTTCCAGAGCGTTCAATATCTTTATGGGGAGATTTACTTGTATAAACACAAATCCAAATCAGCAATAAACTTTCAAATATACATACAAACCTTCGAGGTCCCGATTCATTCAGATGCCACTTATTCATATTCAAATTGTCAGAAACTTTTCTTCTTTTATTTCTTTAGCAGCACCAAGATATCCTCAATACACTACAGATCTATTCATTCTCCGATTTCTTCTACAAGTTATCCATCATTACTCATAATATGACTTCCTTCTCAATTGGAGAGATGTACATGCTCTCTCTTAACTTAGGGAGATCAACAATTTTCTTCTTCTATAACATCGAAGAAGCTTCAATATTTCACGACTTCATCAAGGTCATATTGATCATTATCATTATTTATAGCTTCCTTTCATCATGCTCATTATTATAAACATCTTCAATCATGAACATCTTCAATATATTGAAGATCATATACATTAAGGTCATCTTGATCATCATAATTCTTTATAGCTTCCTTTCATCATGCTCGTTATTATAAACATCTTCAATCATGAACATCTTCAATATCTTGAAGATGAAAAATGCCTACGAAACTTTAATAGCAAGTACAACAAAGTACAAATATATGGAAGCATGAAGTTAGCTAAATCATATTACTATAGTGGAAGCATTCAAACATTTAAACTTTAAACACCAAAAACCTAAGCCTAATTAGGTTCATAATCGATAAGAGACATACTAAACTTAAATTTCTATCTAGGGTTTTTGTCATAAACCCCTAGACTTGATCATCGAAAAACAAAGCCTTAAATATGAACAACTCAATCAAATTAAAATCCAATCATAGTACTATATATCTAAGGCTTCAATATTACTTTCAAAATTGTATGTCAGACTCTGCTAGAATTTGTTGCAAACCCAAGATTTTATCATCAAAGCGAATTTATAACAACAATTGAAAACAATATCATTATCTTCTAGAATATCAATCTCTACGAGGTTTTGTTACAAGCCCTAGATTTTACAAATCAAAACATGAGTATCAACAATTAAGTTAGCATACTTGAATATATCTAGGATTTCATACCAACATCTCCCAACAATATCTACTAAGTGAACCCAATACACAAACATTAATACATCATATATATATATATATATCATACACACACACACACACATATATATATATATATATATATATTATATATATATATATATATATATATATATTATATATATATATATATATATATACAAATTTTCATCGGGCTAGGGTTTCATAATAACACACACCTAGAGTTTCATTCCTAGGATCTTACTACAACTATCACAAGGGTTTTAGCTTACAAACCCTTACCAAACTCTAAAGTTCTAGGTTTTCAATACAAAACTTGGACATTGACAACAAACCCTAAAGGGGTAGAGTTTCTATCATAACAATATCAAAAACTCTAAATATAAAGAGAATAGGATTTCTAGACTTCATCACCAACCCTAAGTAGACTAGGGTTTCATAAGAATGATCAAAATATAATGAGGGTAGATTCAATCTAATCACCCAAACAAGAATATTTATGATTCAAAACCCTAGACATAACGATGTCAGTAATGTAAAGAAAAATTTAAAAAGAAGAATGATCCTACCTTTTACTTGAGGATAAATTTATAACAAAGCTTATAGGCTAAGACAAACATTGAGTTGTTCTTTAACAAACCTTATAGGATATCAATTCTTGAAGGGTTTACTTTTGCGCTATAGCTTCTTCCATGCTTCAAGTCTATGCTTTGAATTCTTCTTTGAGCATTCAGTAGGCTTCCCTAACCAGGAGAAATAAAGAAAATATTATTAGCTTAGAATACAAACACAATTTTTTTTTGTAAGCTGCGGTAGTGCCTTTCTTTCTCTATTTATAAAATCAAGTTGATCCATATACAACAGTTTGGTGGCCTCAACTTGCCCATATGGGAAACCAAGTCTATTGGCCACCTAAGTCTATTATAGGCCATCCAATGACAAAATTTAATAAGTCTTTCAATCCACGCTAAGTACACCTCGCAACAAAAAACACTAATCATGTTCTAGCTTAACATATAACTATTGAAAAGAAAAAACTATCCTCAAAATGAACCAGACTATAAACTACATGAACTAATCCTTTCGGTCTTCCTTGTCAGAATGCACATTTGCAGGTGTTGTCGCTGAGTCACCCGGTGTTGGAGATAGCTTCTTCAATTGTTGCTAGATTTCATCCAGCTTGTTGTCTTGCATAATCATGATGATTTGCATGTTTTTAATATATTTCTTAATATTTGGCATACCTTGGGAGATTTGTGCCATTTCACCTACCACCTGCTCCAACACCCTGGCAAGTAAGTGCTTCAACACCCAGTACACGTGCAAGGCTTACTTGTAGAGTGTCATCCTTCCTCTGGTGTGCCCTGGGTCGAAGATGATATACCTCCATTCCTCCATCTCGGGCTCAGAGTCCCCTTCCATGACATTGTCTTCCATTTCCTATATGAGTTGAGGAATGTCAGTGTCTATTCCTTCTTTGTATGTACGTGTGGCTTCTTGCACAACCGTCCTCATGGTTTTCCCGCCATGCCTCAAATATACTGGTGTTGAGGTCGTCGAGTCGTTTCTACCTGGCTGGCTTTGACACCCTCTACCTCCACGACCCCTTCCTCTGCCCAGGTGAGCCATATTTCCCTCTACAACCACCTGTTTACAATTATCAACACCAAAAGTTAGTTTTTCAGGAATTACACTTATCCCAAACGCTTGCATATCCTTGTCGTTGGGCTTACCTTCCCCACTCTAATTTCTCCCGTTGTTCTGGATACTCCCTGATCTCTCTCCCCTTGGGCTAGACATGTTCAGGCCCTTGGTTGTCCTACCCCCCACCCAGATTTTATGCTTAACTTCCTCAGGCTACCCCTTTGCCCTGCTCCTACAGTACCCCGACCTACCGTTATTCTGATCGTCACGCTTCCTCACCATACAAACCTCTGACCCGTTCGTAACCACCCCTTCCTCTATTTCCTAGCTTTCCCCCCTCCTCCACCTTACTGTGCGTAGCAAGGTGAATTGCGAACCCACTCAGACGCGGGCCTCCCACAACAATTCCCAGCCCTCCCCCCTCCTCCCACATATTATGTATGGCATAAAGAGATGCAGGAATTGAGGCTAAGAAAACATACCCGGACTTTCGCTTGACCGCTGAAGAATCCGACGCCCACTCATCTCCATTCTCCACCTTCTTTCGCTACGCACTGAGCTCTCTTCCCCCCTTAGCCACCCTCATTAACCCTTTCCCATCTTTCCTACGTCCCATCCCACTCCCGCCGCCATTTCTTCCTTCCTCTTCTCCCACTCTCCTGTCACCTCGTTGCCTCAAAACTCCCTCAGGCATACAGGATGCCACCACATCCCTTTGAGTTATTATGAGGTCATTCGGTGGCCAGCCTAGCCAACCTCTCCCCCGCGCTATCATTCTGGTCGTACTCTCCACTTCCAACACCCCGATTTGGGGGAATACAAACACATTTTGATACAAGAGAGAAACCAAATATAAAAGAGGAGACAAGGAATTATACACTTATCTTTTGGTAAAATGGTGAAGGCTCTCTTAATCCATTCTTTGAAGGATACCTACAACTTATCAAAAAATTGAAAATGTTCTAACAAGACATGTCAGACCTACAAACTCTAGAAATCGAAACATAAAGGAAAACAATTCAAAACTAAAAATAGAAGACAAAGAGGAATATGTGAGAGGGATAAGACTTAGTAGTATAAGTCATTGAATTACAATTCTTTGGTCTTGTTCTTCTTAGGTGGAGCTTCTTCAACAACATTCACATGTTCCCTTTCTCTCTTCTTATTACTTGTATTCTCTGGAAAATGGATTTTATAGTTACCCATCTTGGGATAGTTGTAGCATTCAATCTTTGATAGGTCAAATTTCTTCTTTGGTCCTTTGAACTTCTTGAAAGTTCCCTTATTTTTGTGATGAGAAGAATAGACATTTGATGTGTTTTCTTCTTCCTCCTCCTTCTTGTTTACTAACAATATTTTGGCTTCTTCTTGACTACATGCATTCCACATTTGCTCAAATGTTGGAGTGTCCTTCCAACTGTTAAGCCCTGATGCAAAGGAAGTCCAAGATTTTGGTAGTCCTAGAAGAGCAGTAATTACGAGCTCATTTTATGGGACAACTTCATCGATTTCTTGGAGGTCATCTCTGATTCTAGATATCCTTATGAAATATGATGAAATAATATCATCATTTGTCATCTTAATAGTTCTTAGTTCATTCTTGAGGCTTGCTATTTGACCAATGTTCTTAATTGTGAATAACTTAGAGAGAGCCTCATACATTTCTTGGGCGGAATTTTTGTTGGATATGTATGGAATTAGGTTATCCTTAAATCCATCCACTATAAGGTTCATAGCCAATATTTTTATTTCTCTAAACTTTGCTTTTTCTGCTTCACTTGATTCATCTGTAGGCTTTTTTATTTTTCCTTGAACAAGATCCAAAACTTTGTTCTTTTCAAGGATAAGGTTTATCCTCTTTTTCGAGGCTCTGTAGTTGGAGGCTCCTTCTAGTTTGTTTTCTCCCTTCATTGAGTTTGACATAATTCTTGTAGATAGTAGGCTTATCTCCTTATATGATTCTTTCACCTTAATAATCTTCCTTTGATTTCTTTTTCCTCAATAGATCTTCAACCTTCATTTTTCTTTCTTCTTCACCTTAGCTCTGATACCATGTTAGAAAACTGGAAAGAAAGAAATAATTTCTTATGTTGATAATTACTTGTGATATTCTTATGTTCTTAGTAACTTTCTTATGTTCTTATTTTATCCTTGTTTCATCAAGCAATTATCAAAATCAAAACATGCAGATCAAGGACACCAGATGTAGGCAAACAACCAGGGCTAAAATCCATATATAGGGGAAAACACAGTCAACAAACTCTTCCTTCAATAGATTCAAAATCAAGATGAGATAAACCAAGACTCTAAACCTACATAACTTCCTCCTCCACCAAGTCAGCCTTCAATATGATTCAACAACCTTCAATAGTCTCTTCTTGTCTAGCAATTACAACCCAACAATCAACCTAGAACTTCAACTGCAACAATAACTCTAGTCTAGAATTTCGGCCTCCCAACAACAGAACTTTGACTCCCAGCAACAAAATATTGGACCTGTAGTAGATACATAATTTCAACCCTAGCAACTGCCCAAAACTTCGCACGTGTGAGGGGTAGATAACCCAACAACTTCTTTCCATCAAATTTTATCCTTCTCCAACTACTTTGCACTTTCCTGGCCCCAAGAAATGAGGATCAAACTTTTTTTGACCCAGAAGATAGTGGAGCTAACTTGTTGTGAGTGGGTTTCCAAATTAATTGAATTGTTGTCTTTATATAGGTGTTTTTTCCCTTTAGATAGGTCAACTTTTCCTTCTTTGAGACTGACTTGGTGGAGGAGACCTAGAAGGCCTAATTTACATAAAAATAATTTTCTTTCTTGACAAATAAATCCCAAGAAGGGTTATTTACCTTATGACATGGAAAAGGACACTTGACATAAACCCTAAAAGCCTACAACGGAGGCTTTGACCTAAAAACAATTGACCTAAGCATGAAAACCATGCTTTAATAGTCAATTTTATTAATAATATTTTTCTTTTTTCTTTTGACAAATACATTACATTATGACTTAAATACAATTATGAAGACCAAAACTAGTTACATTATTCAACAAGTAGGTCTATCAAATATAGGCTCAAAGATTTGCAGCAGGTGTTGGAGTTGCATATCTACTCAGGGCATGAAGAGAAAAGCACACTGAAGAGGAGATTTCCAATTGCAAGGGTCCATAATAGACTTGCCATCTAGTGTGAGTTTCCTAGTTAAGGAGCAACATTCAATGAGAGTGTCAAAGAAGGATTTTCGGAGGCAAGTAAGGAAGATTTGCACATTCTAGTGAGGGGTACGAGTATCAAAAGGAAGGTTGGGCAGGAAGGAGAAGTTTTAGTCTCCAGGTTCCTTCAATTTCACAGAGATGGTCATAGTAGGATTAAGGGATCAAGACAAGTTTGAAAAAGCCTCCAAATTTGACATATGGAAGGCTAGAGTGGCATTCCTTTTATATGAGCATGGCATGAAGAAGTATGCGAAGAACATTGTTGCCATACTTATATATGCTCAGCAACAAGAAACATAAAAGAAAGAAATGGCCAAGGCTAATAGGATGATTCTAGACAAGGTTCGAGATCATATAGTTCCTCATGTTGCTTCATTAAACACGACAAAAGAAATGTGGGATGTTGTAGTCAAGTTGTATGAGAATCCATCAGAGAATCGAAATATGACTCTCAAGTAGAAGCTGAGGACCACCAGAATGTATAAGGGAGAAGGCATTACACCCTACCTCACCAGGCTTCAGAATGTCAAATATGAACTTGCAACCGTTGGAGAAAACCATTAGATAGAGAACTAGTATGAACAACTCTCAATGGTTTCACCAAGGAGTGACATACCTTCATCCAAGTTATTTTTGGGTGAGATACGCTACCTAGATGGGATCGTATGTGGAATGACTCCACTCAGGAGGAGATGAGACTTAGCCTTGTGAATGGTTCTAACAAAAACATTAGCAATGGATCGAAGGAGGAGGAGGATGAGGATATTGTGGCCCTTGCAGGTAAGGGAAAGGTGAAAGAAGGTCTCAGCCAGGGACAAGGATCATGAGAAGGCAAGAGAAAGAAGAAATATTTGTTGAAGATCAAGGGCTTCGGGTGTGGTGAGTATGATCACTATGTCACCAAGTGTCCTCAATGGAAGAAGGACAAGAAGGGGTAGCAAAAGCATGTAGCAGTTTCGACATAAATTGATGAACTAGTTGCCAGATTGGAGGAGTTTGCTTTAATAGCAACAATACCTTTAGGAGGAGGAAAAGAATGATACTTAAATCAAGTTGGGGCAGGGTCCAGTGCAACATGGAGATTAGTTGAATTAGTTTCAGTGTTGCAACATGACTATGACCTTTTCTATAGGGGCCCACTATATTCAGTAGCAAGATTCACTGTTAGAAAATCTAGTTGCAGTCAAATGCTCGATAGCTAGTTGCAGAGCAAATTGCAGTAACACAGTGTCAACAGATAGTAGTAAGATAGACCATAGTAGAGCTAGTTGCAGTCAGATGATTGAGAGGCAGTTGTAGACTTAGTTTCACTGAAAAACACTTCGAATTTTACCCAATCTCAGTAGGCAGGTGCATTTCCAGCTAGATAATTCCTAGCACATAGCTACATAGTCCAATTTCTAGTGTAGAAGGACAATGCGAGTTTCCAGGAGGGAGCAAGTGCCAAAAAGAAGGTCGATTCAATTTCTAGAGGCTAGTAGATTGTCCAAAAGGTAGAGCGACTTCATTACAAAGGCAGAGGGAGGCAGGATGGCTCATCTAGAGCCAAATAGTAGGCTGTACGATTTTTCCAAGCCAAGCAATATGAATTTTTGCAAAGTGAGTTGCTAGTGGGAGAGTTTGAGCAGGCTTGAGGGCTACCGAATTGTTGCAAAAGGGAGATAATTTCTCCAAATTATTTTGCTAGCTTATTTACCAGAGGATTGCCAATGAGGCATCCAGATTATTGTACTTGGATTTTTACTGTTGTATATTACTAAAATAAACCCTCATTTTTTGCACTGGTTTTCCCTTCGGGGGTTTCCCAGGGGCGTTAGTCCAAAATAACTATATTAATTGTGTGCAAGAATTTCTCAGTTCCAGTTTAATTTTTTCACAGTGTATTTATTTTGTTGTGAAGATTGAAATAGTGAGACATTTGTTATTGTCATTAAATTAATTAACTGAAGACAAATAAACTGCATCAATTAGAAGAATAGTTTCTAGTTATTGCAATCGTGGATTTTTCGCAGTGCATTCAAGAGCCCAAATTGATGCACAAAGGTAATGACCCAAAGAAAGCCATGTTTCCACCACACAATCATAGATCCCTTGTTACACAAATTATACCACCCAAACAAGGTGCCAAAAGACCAAAGCATTTCAAAAATAGAATGAGGGAAACTTGGGAAGTCAAGGTCCAAATTAAACCAAAGAGAAATCGCTCAAAAGAATAAGATTAGGATGCAAACAAAACCTAGTTAAAAAGGAGGGATTGTACCATGTAAAATCCATGTTGGAAACCTAATTAGTTAGATTTATGATATTATGTATTCTTCACTTGAGAAGGAATATGAAAAGACACAAATTCCATGAGGCCTCTTGTAAGATTAATCCAAAAGCCATAGATCATGTATTTATATGTGTATTCAAAAATCAGGTGACAATGAACCTTGAAAGGATAGTTTTTGACGTGAAATGATTGATTGGAATAAAGTATAAGGACAAGGAGGTGAACCAAATCATATTTGGAGACATTCTGTGCATGATATATTCCTTTGAGGAGGCTCTATGTTGTTGGAATTCTTTGAAATAAAAATCAAATCTTTGAAATCTAGAAGCATTGATGACACATTCAATTATGATAGTGTTATTAGTTCAACTCCAAAATCAAGAAGAACTATGAATTGCAAATAGTTTATTTGTAATTTTAGTTATACATTTTGAAATTAGGTTGAATTACATTGTAAACAAGTGCATTTTCGATAGAATTGAATTCCCTACAATTGTCAAGTTTGAATTTCCAATTGAAGATCAAATTCCTAAATGTCAACATTGTCATCTAATTGGCCACATGGATGATCAACGTTTTGAATTTCATCCTTTATGAATAATGTTGAAAGTATAATCATTTTTCAAGTATATTTTCCAAATGTAAGAAACTTACAAGAGTAAAAATTCACTATGTGTAGATCACTCTTGGCAATGATCATCAACAACTAAGAAGATATATTGATCATACTAAATAATTCATTCTCAGGTATTGACCCATCTTACAGTAGAAATATTTTCATCTTCTAACCTCATACCTAATGGGGGAGGTGAATAATATCAATGATTGATAGTTACACTTCAAGTTTATAAGTCCTATCAATCGAGCAGGAACAAGCTATTGAAAATGTAACTAGTGTCGATCTTCGTAATGTAATTCTATCATTGATGTATTTATCATATTCATTATTATTATTATTTTATTTTGGTTAAGGCATGTTAGTCATTCTTATTTTGAGTCAAAGAAAATGTACTTAAGTCATGTCCCATTTGGACATTTGTAAGAAAACAAATTTTGAATTTTTATTGAGTCAAAGTCCACCAAAAATGTACAAGTCTTCCCTCCCTAGGAACAAGTCAGCTCAACCCTCCAAAATCCACCCATTCTACCTCCTGGACAGATATATATAGAAAACAATTCGATCACTTTGGGAGACATTGACTCATCATCATCATATACATCTTTTGCACCAAATGGAGTAAAAGGATAAAAGGAGTGAAAGAGCTCGCACATATGAAGGAATTTATGTGAAAGAAGGATGAATTTCAGAGCTTGTTACAAGCCCGAAATTTCATGGGTCAAGATTTCAGGAGCAAAATTTTAGGAAAGTGATAGTTTGACTTTTGTTGCCTTTCCATGTGGAGGTGACTAGGAGGAGGGTTGGACTTTGTGTTTTGGTCGCAGTTATAGTCTTGGTCTTGGATATCTCATTTTGATCTGATTCTATAAGAGAAGGATTACTGTTGGGTTTTCCCCCTTGTGGGTTTTACCCTAGCTTGGAACCTAATTTTTGGTGTCTCTTGTGCATTATATTCTTTATGTTTTGCTAATATGTAATTGCTTGATGACATAAATAAACAAGTAAATTATAATAATAAAAAATACATATCAGTCATAAATAATTACCATGATAAGAAATTCTATCATCTATTTCAATTTCAACACAAGCAAGCCTAAACCATAGTCACAACCAAAACTAAAGGCTTGAGCCAATGTTAGAGTCGTGGACAAAACTAGAGTCAAAGTCATTTTCCAACCGTGCTATTTTGTTTATGGTCATCCCAAAATCACTAAATTAGTTCCAAAGTTTGTGGTCTTCAAGACATCATATGTTGTTAGCCATTTGGTTTGTGATCAACCCAAAACCACCAAATTAGTTCTAGAATTTGTGGTATTCCTTAAACCACCATTTAGTTAAAGAAATCAAATTTTGCTAACCATTTTATTTGTGGTCTTCTCAAAACCACCAAATTTAGAGAGCACACTTAGCCATTGCTAGTTGTCCACTTAGTACACTTTGAAATTTGACATTATCATAATAAACAATTTTCCTTTAAAGAAAACGATCATACAATTATATGAATAACAAAGTAATGTTGATTTCTCAAATGGGAGGGTGGCATGGTTGCTATCGTAGTAAACAATGAATGGAAGGTGTGCTCCATGTTACCCTTCCCATGAATGAATGTGTAAGGCATATCTACCTAGGATTGTTATATGATGGTTCATAACTATGATGAGATGGTTCCTTATGAAACTCTCCACCTCAGTGCAAATAAGAGTTATGTAGTTCTCATCCTACATGGTATAATGATTGTGAAGCATTTGTATCTGGGTATGGTTTTGATGGTGACTTTCTCCCCCACAACAACTACAATTTAAAGTGAAGAATTTCCTTGCAAAGCTTCCTTCAAACTTAAATCTTATGCATTGGATCTCCTGGTTATTTCCCTTCATGTCATTCTCCAATCCCTATATCGTTGGTGCATTCTCACTCCATTCTCAACCCTAAAAACTGAAATATTATTCATAAAAACTAAAATATTATTTATTTGTTTCACATTTCAATAATATTTTTTTTCAAAATAAAGAAAATAAGGTATTAAAAATAATTAAATGTTTGGAAAAAAACATATTTAAAATTATGATTGAAGTTCTTTAAATTAAAAAATATAACCAACATGATTTCCATGTGTTAACAATCACACTCATGCTCATGATAATCATGAAACGAGTTGTTAGTATTTTAGATACTTAGCTAATTCCATATTAACAAGTGGTCAATCAGTCTGGAAAAAATGGAGAGCGCTAAGGTTTCTAGACACAACAAGGTGAGGGTTTGCACCGCTGCAAGGTCTACTTCTGGTTCCCTTGGAGATTTCGAGCACCAGTCAATTTCTACTCTCTGAGCCCTACGACATCCATGGAGCTGGACATATTCAACCCCTCTGTTTTTTTGTTTTGGAATTTGTCATTTCAAGATTTTTTGTGGGGAGTATCGCAACACCACTCTCAATAATTATCACAAGGAAATTATCGCATGGGTTCATCTTAACAGATGCCTCTCTGGAACAAATATGTACCAAGCTTGGTCGTGGAAGAAATCTTTTCACTCGAGGATCAATTGTTGTCCTCTTGGGTGGTCATTCCCTCATAACGCAGGTATGAGAGCAAAACATCCATGGTATTCTGTACCACTCCCTCCAAAAATAATTTTATTGTTTCCAATCCTTAAATTTACATGGATTTCACTCTGTGCCCAAATCGACAGTGCCTCTGGATTTTCAGTTGATTAGGCCCGTGGCCATTTCTGAGAATCTGACCGTTGGAGGTGTGGTTCTTCTCGCTCTATCGGCGCTGGATCAGAGTCAAAATTTTCAATTTTTATCAAAGATTTCAATGGAAAATCCAAACTATTCTGGGTAAAATGATATCTCTAAAAACTTAACAATTTCTTTGGGCACCAGATTATGTGGGGGTGCCCCTGCAGTAAATCCAGCAAATGGGGCTCCTTTTACTTACAAGGATGCGGCCCAATCCTTCTAGGATGTTGTCCAAGGAATGTCTAGTACAACAAAGGGGAAAGTTCTGTCCCCTAAGGAACATAAACAAAACATTCCCATAGGTCCACATATTGTGGACAAATGGAGCAAATTCCATTCATGGAGGTTAAAAACCCACATATATCTGGTTTATTCATTATTCTAGAGTCAAAAGCTATCATATGCAAATTCAATGGTTTTGGTCCAAAACCTCAGGCTTTACACCAGTTGGTATACACTTCTTCTAGAGTAAAAAACTATCATATGCAAATTCAAAGGCCTTACCCCAGTTGGTATACACTTTTTGGACAAAAGATTCTGATATTTACCTTTGCTCCAAAGGATTTTTGGTGTCTAATTTGACACAGAAAAAGAACTAGATTTCGTTCTACATGAATGATCATGGTTTTGTAGAAATGTTGGCCTATTCTAAATGAATGACCATGGTTTTGTAGAAATGTTGGCCTCTTAATTTCGTTCTAAATGAATGACCATGGTTCTGTAGAAATGTTGGCCTGTTCTAAATGAATGACCATGGTTCTCTAGAAATGTTGGCCTCTCAATTACTCCACGGTTTCTTGATTTCGATACAACATCCATGGTGGTTACCTCCATGTCAGTTTGGGTAAGAATTCCAAATATTTCCCTCCCCTTCTGGCACCACCAAGTTCTTGAAGACATTGGTAATAAACTTGGAAGTTTTAAAAAAATGGACGTGGAGAGAATAGAAAAATGAATCTTCACCTTTGCTACCATTTGTGTGGAGATGGATCTCAACAATGGATTACTAAACCAAATCATCTTGAAACATAACACTTTTTAGTGGACAAATTCTAGTTTATAAGAACACGGTCTTTAGATGTTGTGTGTGCTTCCAAACAAGGCACCTTTAGAACACTTGCCCCATGGCGAAGAAGATCCTAGAAAAGAAAAACAAGTAGCCAAACAAACCGAAAGGATGGCAATTTAATCACTCTCCTCATTCGAAAAATGAGGAGGAGGATAATTAAGAAACACAGTCTAAACAATTCGAGGACAAAATGAAGGGTGAGCTTGCGATACAAGATGTTTCAGTCACTCCTATCCCGGTGGGTCCGGATTTAGGTATCCAACAATCTCTGGTAGGTCAAGAAGACACAAACGAGCACGTGTTTCAAAGGCCTTAGATTCGACCAAAGATTCTCTTCGTCCAAATGGGGGGCAAGAACTTGCTTTGGTCCTTATTGATCCAAATCTTGAAGGATGACAAAAGGTGCATCCTAAAAAGAAAAAAAAAATCAGCACTAATGGTCATCCATAATTTATTTCTTCTATTTCTTTTTGTTTTTATTGGCATTTGATTAGCCTAGTTGGAATTTCCAGCCACATATGATCATTTTTGCTCTAGTTGTTAGTTGTGTCCTCTTTGTGACTCATATGGCATACATACACTGTGTGTTTACGAAGAGTAATTTTTTTTTTCAATAAAAAATACAGGTTTTTTCCACTGGGAAAAAAGCAAATGGCAATCAAAATTTCCTCCAGTAAATTGTATTAGTTTACATAAATAACTTTACTAAAAATGCCAAAATTTTCATTAATTTTTTTATTAATTAAATAAATAAAATAAATTTATACTAAATTTCATATTGAATTATAAACATCATATTACTCTCATTGCAAATAAACACATGATATTTAACGAAATATATGTCAAAGTAACATAAAATGTGTATGAAAGTAATAGAAATATGTACAAAGAGTAACAAACAAAGAAGTTAAAACAAGGACACTGAATTCCTCCAAAATGTATATATTGGTAAGGATAATCACATAATCTGCCATTGCATAAGACTTTGAACCATTCATTTAAGACATGAATAACATCCATTCAAATAACCTGCTTGATATTTTCTTCCTCTTGCCTTCTTTGCCTTTTTTGATCCAATGCAAAACTTGGGCAAAAACTTGAGCCAAGAGCTTGCCAACTAATCCTCAGAAACATTTTTATCAATGAGACCTATATTTTCTTAATTTTCCATTATGTTCCTTCATTTTCCTCCTCACATGCAACATGTGACCTTTCACCTTACTTTTCTTCTAAGTTCCATTAATTTCATAAATAAATGTGCCAAAAATGTCTTTTTGCCTTTAGTGCCTTTGCCATTGCCTTTTCCAATTTCCTTTAGCCATAATAACCGATGAACACCCACACTAGGATGTGTTGCCCAACATTCAGCTTGGAATACGTGTCACACCACCGTGGCCTTATATATTTACATGGAATTTTCACCGGGGTCGTTACAATTAGAAATTCTCTTAGATTTGTTAAAGACACAATCAACCCTAAATACATGAAAGGGGTCTACTCTATTCCCTGTACTTGTGGGATTCCTTACATCACTGAACCGGTCGCTCCATTAACCAAAAAATCCATGAACATGCAACAGACATTAGGCACAATCATTCCTATTCCTCTGCTTTAGCCCGAACATGTGGTGAAATCTATGCACCATGTATGCATTAAAGGATTCATGTCTCATTGCAAGGGTTGATCACTTCCATCATAGGAAGATAAGCGAGGCTATTTAGATTGAGAAGCATGCAATCAATCTCAATAGGGACTATGGTTGGAAATTAAGCAAGAGTTGGATTCCCACCCTCTCCTCTTGATTGCCTTTTATATTTTTTTTCCTATTTTTATTTTATTCTATCTTAATTTATTTAATTTAATTTATTTTTATTTGTTTATTTATTTATGTAATTTATTCATTTATTTTAATCCTTTTTCGCTTTCTTAATTATTCTTCGATAATTGAATTTTTAATAGCATTATTATAATTATTTTTAAAAAACTTTCTAGTATTAAATATTTATTTAATCCCCCCCTATCGGGGTGAGAGAAGGCAGGGCAATCCACTTTAGGATCTAGGGGATGGGAGTAATGTTAGGAGATAAGGTCAGAAAGCGGCCAACCGTTAGTACATGCATGCGAGAATGGTGTGGAGTTAAGACAAAGGACACGAAGTGTGTGATCAAAGTTCCCACGAGGGCAGTGATACCCTACCTAGTTCTTTGGGGGACAACACCTCAATCTTTGGGCATTTATCCCTAATACAGATTCAGTTGGATTGTTCTGTGGTGTTGTTGTTCTACGTTGGTGAGTTCATTTTGGAGGCATTTCTCACTGGAACTATCACTACAACTGGAAAGAATGGAAAGCGATATTGGGTATGTTTTTATCTTGCCTCCCCTATGGGCTTGAAGAATGTATGTCGTAGTCATGAAGATGTCAGGGTTATGGGATGACCTGGTCTGGTTCAGTATGATAGTCATTTGTATGGGGTGTCATGGTGTGAATATATATAGATCAAGTACGTTGTTTCTATCCCTGTCTCAGTTATGTTCGACATTATTCTCTCTAGCATAGGCATGTTTCTCTCTATTCGGGGGTGTCGGGGTAGGTCAGATTCCATGCGGCTTGAAAAAGGTAGTAGGTTTCACAAGCGGTGGGTTTCACTACAAATTTTCTTGGGAACGGGTCTGTTATGGTTGTTTGTGTCTTCTGGCATGGTTTGGTTGAGGCCTCATTATGACGAGGAACCCCTCAGTGGTGATAACGTTCAAGGTTGTTGTTGCATGCATAGAAGATGTTTTTATGACATTTTGCTTTACTGGGTGTTTCACCGAGTTGATATACGATGGAGCGGCACACATGAGATGAATTGGACTCTGTTTTGGTGGCATAACTCAATACCTGACTGTCTTGTGATGCTCTCTAATGATTATATAATAGGTTTATTTAATATTAGTGTCTTGCGTGATTGCATGAATATTTCTTGGTTCGGGCTGGTGGTGGGGCTCTGAACCGGCCCAGCTACGCTCAACATGATAGTGTTCGGTATAGGATGGTATGGGGCACAAAAAAGATGGGGGCTAGAGGCCATGGAAATGGCAGCAGGTACAAGAAGATGAGGGAGAATACATTTCCCTTAGTTAGAATGCCGAGAAGGAGTGGTCGGTGTACCGACGCTCAGAGACTTCAGGAGGCGATGTAGGCCTATGATTCAGGCACACCTGAAAATGTCAAACATTTGATTAAAACCCGGGAAACTGATCTTAACTGCAAGAAAAACGTGGAAGTCAATGTGGAGGAATGGAAGGATCTTGTCCCAGACCCGGGCAACACCTGTGGTCGTCTCACACAGTACAAGCACACTGTGTACCTTTATTGGATTATGAAGAGCCTGGTGGCTAGAGCCATAATAACCCCTCAAGGGCATGCCAGGGAGCCAAACCTAGGACTATTGGAAATTCAAAGAGAGCTATAGCTGATCCAGGTTCAGATTCAACATCAGAACAAGCATCTAGGGTGCATTGAGGAGCACACTCAGTGCCTCCCTCAGACAAAGCTTCTAGGTTCAAGTGCACGCGACCCAACTCAAGTGGAGTCTTCTGATTAGTTGATGTTTTTATGTTTAGTTGTGGTGGAATTTTGTTAGTTTTTAACAGTTATATATGTCGGCTACTATAGAATTTTGTAGATATATTAGTAGAGACTATTGGTCAGACTTATAGGCATATATAGCCTTGATGGACAGACATCAAACTTTCAGATTTTGGATGGCATATAATGTGTTTCGGTGGCCAACAGACCTGGTTTCCCATAGGGCAGGTTGAGGGCATTGAACATCTTTTACATGTTTGTAACCTGCTTTTACTTTAATGAATGAAGGACTTACCGAGCTTTTATATTATATAATATATATATATATATATATTTATATATAATTTAATTTGAAAAATAAAAATTGTTTATTAAAAAAATTATTATTTAATATTCTTCTAAAAAAACTATTTCCTAACGGCTATTTTCTAACAAACAATTCTTATCTTTCAATTTAAATATTAATTTATTTCTATTTAATTTATTTTAATTTTGTTCTATTTATTTTATATATAAAAAAAATTAAAAATAAATAAAAAAATTAATAATAAAACCATCGTTTTTGCTAATTCCTAGCAACTAATCTCTAACTGCTAATTGTTGAATATACCAAGAAGATGTGTTCCTAGGCATTTATCTTTTTTAGCCTTGTAGACACATTAATGGCTTTCACCTTGGTGACATTTATGAGTTATATTAATGTCATGGATGGAAGAGATACTTAAAAGTGGTGTACCATGTATTTTTCTAATGTTAAAGTCACTTGCACTTTATAAAGTGGCTTTATGTGTAAAATACTAAATGTATTTTTCTAATGTTAAAGTTACTTTCACTTTATAAAGTGACTTTATGTGTAAAGTATGGTGTTCATTCTTTTAATATTAAACTGAGTTGAGAAAATCACTTTATGAGAAAATTAGAAAAATGTATACAATTTGAAAAAGGTACTAGGAGGCTTTTAAGTAATAGGGCCAATGTATGAGGGGAGTCATTTGGGAAAAGTGATCTCAACCACACATCTCGAGATTTGGAAATTAAATCTCAACCATTGAATCATAGGTTTAGGGATTCAATCTGTCTAAGAGATAAAAGGAAAACGAAGAGCTCATTTTTTATTATTCACTCATGAGATTATTGTGAGAGTAATAGGAGAGGAGAAAATGAGATCTTCAAGGAGGATCTGCAACTAGAGAAAGAAAGCATGTGTTTCTAGGAGGAGGTAGCCATTGAGAAGCAAGATTTTGAAGGAGGCAAGCACAGATATTGAGGGGACAATGAACATGCAGTTTGAGGAAGCAACATTGCAAAAATCAACGGCAGAGGCGTGAGTTTCAAGGCTGCTATGCACATAATTCAAGGGTTGTTCCTCCCTTGTTGGGCCCAAATTTCAAGGCAAATATCTCAGGTTTTCTACTACAAGAAGTGTTGATTTCAAGGTAGTTTCCTGGGACAAAAATAGAGGGACAACAATCACCTCCAATGTAGAAATCGAGGCACCTTCAGGCACGAATTTCGAGGCATTTAGAACACAAATTTCAAGGCTGATTTCGCACTATTTTCAAGGCAGGTTTGGCATTGATATCAAGGCATCATATTTGGGCATGAAATTTGGAAATTTGGAAATTGTTTTCTAGTGGGCACAAATTTCTAGAAATTGAATTAAATGCTTCAGCTGAAGGAGATAAGTGATGTGGTTAATTTTATGTACTTAGACTAATTTTCTCAAGCAATAAAATCATCCTTTGAAGACCAGTTTTCCCCAAAAGGCTGTTGGGTTTTTTTTGGGCCACCTTGACCAAAAATAATTGTATCTCATGCTTGAAATGCTTGCCTAAATTTAGATTTAATTTCAGCTGATAAGAAATGTGTTAATAGTAGAAGCGCTCATTAAATGTTTACAATGAATGCATACTGAAAATTATATCAGCATAACAAAACATGTGGGTTGGGTCAAATAAACACTTGCAAAATTTTAAACTGGGGTTGGGGTGTAGATCAAAAAATTTCTACATGGTATCAAACCTTAGTTGAGCTAAGTTAAGGCTCAAATCTTCATTTTCAGTCAACTGATAAAGAGGTCAGAAAGCTACCAATGTCTTCAAACAATGAACCATATCTTTGAAACTTTTCCAGAAACCCAAAGATTTCAACAATTTAGAGGGAGAGTGGTTTTAGCTTCCAGTTTCACTTCATTTGGGTGGTTATGGGGTCATGACTACCAGGTTGAGAGTAGAGGATAGATTGGCGGGGGATGAAAATTTTGGCCTATGGAAGGATAGGATCATGCTTTTACTGGAGGAGGTGGAAGTGTGTGATATTGTACAAGCAGTTGTACAAGCGACCACTGCTCAAGCTCTATTTGTAGGGTTTACTAGAAAAATTTGAAGGCAAAGATGATCATTCTAGATGGCATCAAGGATCATCTATTCCATCATGTTTCAGGAATGACATATGCATATCAGATGTGGGAGTCCTTAGCCTCTTTGCACTAGATTTCTAATGAGAACATGAAGATGGTGTTGAGACAAAAATTATGCAACACCAAGATGACCGAGACTAACAATGTTACATGTTTCCTCACCAGAGTCTCACATGTGAAAGATGAGTTGAATACTATTGGAGAAACTATTCTATAGGAATAGTTGGTTCACATTGCTTTAGAGTGGTTCACCGAGAAGTGGGATATATTTATCCACAATTTGGTGGCTAGAGAAAATTTTCCTAGATGGAGGCGGATGTGGGATTATTTCCTTTAGGAGGAGATCAGGAGAAGCATGCGCAGTGGTAGCAAGAGTGGTGGGAGAGGTGAAGAGGAGAATGCTTCTCTTGCGGAAAATGGGAAGAGGAAAAAGAAGATCAAGAAGGGGTCTTCTAGTGGAGAAAAGCAGGATAAGGGGAAGCAAAAGGCTAAGGAGAAGGACATGAGAAAAGTGAAATGTTTTTCTTGTGGGAAGATGGGTCACTATGCCGTACAGTGTCCCAACAAGAACAGTAAGAAGAAACAAGGATTTGCAGCTACAACAAATGTGGATGAGTTTGCATCTATGTTTCATTTTGAGTGTGCTTTGGTGGTGAGTTTATCCACTCATGTCACATCTTGATCTGAAAATGTGATCTTAAATCAATATTAAGGTATTACAGACCCATGTTCAGGAATGTCTATATCATTTAGTGCAACAGATTGAAAAGATTGCAAATAATATAGGCAATGAGGAATTAGAAAACATAACAGTCACACATCAACACAAGAAAAATAATGAAGGAGTTCACCAGACCCCCTGGCTACATCTCCTGGTCCAAGCTTTCAGTGTTGACCTCTATATTATGTCTTTAAGAGCAGAATATTACAAGTGTGAGCTCAAACAGAGTCTCAACACAATAATGACAAAACAATAGGGATTTACTCGAAATCCTCAAGTCTACAAGAGTACACAACCTAATCCTCTTGCTCTCTGTCTTCTGCTTTCTCTTGCTCTTTCTCTGTCCCCTATTTCTGTGTTGCCATTGAATGGATTTTAAGCCTATCAGCGCTATCTGTTCGCCTTCCCTCTTCGGGCTCTTTGTCTCCTGGCCACTGTCCATTCAAATCCTTGTTGAGCGTTAAAAAATCATTGGAAAATTCTCTAAGGTATGGTGGCCACCTGTTTTCAAACGGAAAGGACCACTGGCGCAGGTGAAATCCCTGGGAATACGTTTCCCTGTTTACACAGAGAAATACACCAAAACAGTGAGAATTTTCACGAAGTCGGACTTCAAATGATATTGAATTTGACTTATAATTCAAATCCTCAAGTCACAAGCACTACAGTCATAATCCCTTTGTATTTGGTCCATAGCGGGAATACACAAAATTACATAGGAAAAACGCTTATTATCGGACTTCAAATTTTATACAGCCGCATCTATAATTCCTTTCGGGTCTGCATGTCCCATATCACCCGTCGCATAGCACCGCTCCTTTGTATTGCTACGATGCACTATCGCGATGCGCTATCACGATGCGATATTGCGGTCGGTGATCGCATATCGCAAGTCCTCGAGCCCCCTGGTAAGTCCTCCTTTGTATTATAGCGATGCGATATCGAGATCGACAATTGCACATTGCTAATCCTCAAGCCCTCGATAAGTCCTCCTTTGTGTTATAACGATGTAATATTGCGATGCGATATCGTGATTGACAATCGTATATCGCTAATCCTCAAGCCCTCGGTAAGTCCTCCTTTGTATTATAGTGATGCAATATTGCGATGCGATATCGCGATAGGCAATTGCATATCACTAAAGCCTGCCATCATGTGTTAAGTCCTCCCTTTGGTTCCATGCAATGCAATACTGGTAGTTGATCTGGACCGTTGATCTGCGCGCTCGATCAACAGTTCACGTTGTCTCGCTGGATCGCGATCGCAATTTCCATAGGGCCGCCTCCGATATACCCCGCTAGCCTCTCCCGATTGCGATATCCCGATTCAATCCGGGCCATTGATATGTCCGATCTAATGGCTCTGGTGTAACGAGACTGCATTCTCCACTGAACTTGGTTTTTCCGCCATTCCTTAATGTTTTCATTGCGATAATGTTTTCTGATAGTTTTAAAGACTTAGACTTAGAGGCTTTAGTATCCATTTTGGATCACGCCTTCCCATTGAAAATCTTTTGGACCACCAAAAGTTGGTTTTTAGGAATCGATCAAGTGAGGATACAAGTCCTTCACTTGTTTAACTTCTATCCATCGTGATTTGCCTAGATTTGAACCTTTGAGTCCCACTCTCAAGTACTCAACATCCCCTTGACGCATAGTTCTTACCTTTCTGTCCAGAACTGTGTCCTCATGTAACTCATTGAGATACTCAGACAACAAATCCCCAATAGAAGGAAACTAACTTTTCTCTTCAGGTTTTTCAATCAATGAAGGTTCATACAATCTCAAGTTTTCTGCATTAACGACTGAATATATCTGCATATAAGTTGACAAATCAAGGCGAAAAGCATTTTCACCAATTTTATCAAGTATGTTGAAAGGTCCATACCTTATTGGTTTTAGCTTCTTACCTTCACCTTGCATTTTGTCTTTGCTGATGTATAGCTAGACTTTATCACCAACTTGAAAACTATGCTCAACTCGATGCTTGTCATGTCTTGCCTTGTACTTGGATTGAATTCTTTCTAGCTGATCCTGTACTGCCTGGTGAATTTCTTGGATTTGTTCAATGAACTTGGTTTCTTTGTCCACATCACTGTGTCCATCAACTACTATGTATTTACCAAATACAAAATATAAGGGAGAATTTGGTATAAAACCAAAACAAGTCTCAAAAGGAGATCTCTGAGTAGAAGAGTTCTTGGCATGGTTGTAAGCATTCTGCACATAATACAAATGCTCATCCAAAGCTTGGGATGCTTGCTGTAATAGCCTCTAAGAAACTAGATCGTTGTCCTATTGACCACTTCTGTCTGACCATCTGTTTGTGGATGAAATGTTGTGCTCTTATTCAACCTGGTGTCCATCAACTCCCATAAACTTGACCAAAACTTCCCAACAAATCGAGAATCTCGATCAGATACAATAGAAGTGGGTAACCCAAAATGAACCCATACATTCTGAAAGAACAACTTTGCTGTTTGTTCAACTGTAACCTGCTTGTTACATGGTATCAAAATACACATTTTATTGAACCTATCCACAACAACATACAAATTATCATGGCCTTTCCTAGATTTTGGCAATCCCCCAACAAAATCCATGGAAACACTTTCCCAAGGACAAGAAGGAACTGGAAGTGGAGTGTACAAGCCTAATTTTCTATTACTAGGCTTGCTTGTAGCACACATAGTACACCCTTTGATATATCTAGAAACTGTCTCATGCATTCGTAGCCAATAACAGATCCTTTGCAATTGTGCAACTATTTTAATTACACCAAAATGACCTGATATGAGAGAAGTATGTGCTTCTTGGATTATGTTAACTCTTTCAGTTTGTGGAATGCATAACTTTCTCAAATGATATAAGAGTTGGTCCTTTACATAATAATCTAATACTTCTAATTGCTTGCGATGTCTTAAAGTTGCATATACATCTTTAAAATCTACATCTTGAGCATATTGTTCAATGTAACTTTCATGCATTATTGAGTTATGCTTAAGTATAGTAGATGCATTTATGATTGGTATTGATAACATGTCTGCAACCTTATTGTGTATGCCCTTCTTATATCTGATGATAAGATGAAATTGCTGTAGAAAACCCATCCACCTATAATGTCTTGATTGCTGCAATTTAGTTTGTGAGTGCAAATATTGAAGTGGTTGATGATCTGTATGTATGATTGTTTCTTTACCCATTAGGTAATGTTTCCAATTTTTCACACTTTGTACTAATGCATACAATTCTTTATCATAAGTGGGATAATTAACTATTGCATAAGTAAATGTCTTAGAATGATAGCATATGGGTTTTTTGTGTTGCATCAACACTGCTCCCATGGCATAGTCACTGGCATTTGTCTCAATCTCAAATGGATGTTGAAGAGCTGGTAGTGCTAGTATTGGTGCTGTACTGATTTTCTCTTTTAAGGTGTCGAAGGCTTTCTGCTGTTTTCCTCCCACTTAAACACCTGTTTCAATCCTGTTAAAGCATGTAATGGAGCTGCAATCAAAGAAAAGTTAGCAATAAACTTTCTCCAGTATTGTGATGCCCCTAGGAAACTCCTAACCTTTGTAGCAGATTTTGGTTTAGGCCTGTTAGCTTTGCTACAGTTTGCAGCATTTGATGGGAAAAAAGCAGGTTTGGCAGTGCTGGTTGTGCTTTCAAGAGGTTCGCAACAGTGGATTTCTTCTTCCCCTTCATTCTCCTTATTCTCCCTCATTACCCCTTAATCTATGTTTTCTTCTTAAACCTTGTGTAAACCCATATTTACTAAAACCTTGCTTAAGTCCTTTTTTCGGGCTCTCGAGAATTTTTGTGTTTTAACACTATTAAACCCCGATAACCCTTTATAAACCCCGATAACCTTTTAAAACCCAGATAACCCTTTAAACCCCATATTAATCTATTTTTTATTTTAACCCTGGCTCTAACATTTTAATCCATTATAGCCACGCATATAATAAAAAATTATATAACTCGGCGGGCCCGTACCTGTCACATTGTTCAACAAACATGTGCGTTAATCGTCAGCCATCCGATCCTCCGTTTGATGATCCAACACCATCCGCTTCTCCCTCCGCTCAAACTTGCACGATTGTTAGTCCGCGGGGGAGCCGTTTCCCGTCGGCCATGTGTCATGTTCTTATTACATCGCACCCGCCCTGTATGAAAACCACCACAGCCCATAGGCGGTGCGGGGAAACCGCTTACCGCCAGCGTACTTGTCCCCCGTGTGTTAATGTGCGTGCGCCTTTTGCTTGCGATCACCGTCGGATCTGCAATGTCTAGATCCGACGGCCCTCATTGCATCTTCTTTGTCACACCTCCCGATAGTTCCTCCCCTGCAATCTCCGCCGTCCGATTGTTTAATCTAACGGCTAATATTTATTTTCCTTCTGCTCATACTTCTGCCATGATTTTTTAACTCTTTTGACTGTCATGAGCTCGCGAAGGACATCAACCATCAATTACCTGTACCTGCACAGTAATATCTCAGCAACTGCATTTAAAGAAAAACATGGCCGAAGAGGAAAATGCAGAGTTCGAGCAGTCAACAACATTTATTAGTGATGGAGCATGTTCCATAATTTACTCTGCCTGCTCAGAGAAGGATTGCAGAGCATCAGGAAGGCCGATTTGTTCATTAAGACACTGAGATTGCAGCATAGGCCCACTGTTTGTAAGCCAACCTCAACATAAACCCAAAAAGAAGATCTGTTGAGGATTGATGAATGTTATTTTGTTGTAAGCTTCAACTTTTGGAGACTGTAACTGTTATGATACCTACAGAATCTGGTCTTCATTTCCAGCTAATGCAAGCTTCTTTTGCTGTTAATTTCTCACTGTCCACTTCTTCTTCTTTGTTCTAGGCTGTGCTTGTTATGCATTTATTCATGTGTTGTAGATGTTTAGAATTAGAGGGGCTGTCATCCCACCTCTGTGTTAGGATTTAGCATGTATCATTGAATTTGTATGTAGGTTTCTATTATTTTAATGCTAGAGAGCTATCATCATGTCTGTGTATTAGGAAACAGATTTACAGACCTTTTAACTAGTTGCAGCCGGCCATCACAGGGTCCTGTGTATCTGCTGGTGTGGTCAGTCTTCTCTATCATCACGTTTTCTTTAAACTGTGAGTAATTGGTGCTCTAAAGCCTTGTAGTCTGGGGGTGTTCAACCATGTTTGAGGTTAAGCATAGTAGAAGTGGTTATCTGGATTGAATATGCAACATTTCTTTCATTCATCCACCAATTTTCCAACATCTTGTTGAGTTTGTAATGTTCCTGAGCATCTCTGATATACAACCTAGGAGAGTTTCTTGGGGTGATAACAAGGCTAGTTCACAATGACTGCAACCTTAGAGGGATCTATCTTCAATTCACCACCCCCTACAATATAACCCAAATAATTTAAAGATGTTTTGCCAAATTCACATTTTGACATTTTTACATAGAGATTTTCTCTTCTTAAAACATTTAAAGTCTGCTTTACATGCTTTACATGGTCTTCCCATGTCTTACTAAAAACAAGAATTTCATCTAAATAAACAATTACAAAGTCATCAATAAATGGTATGAGTACATCATTCATAACTCTCATAAATGTAGCAGGAGCATTAGTTAAGCCAAAAGGCATAACCAACCATTCATACAGTCCTTGCTTTGTCTTGAAAGAAGTCTTCCATGCATCCTGTTTTGCAACTCTGACCTGATGATAACCACTTCGCAAGTCTAACTTAGAAAATTAATCTGCTTCTTTCAATTGATCTAATAAATCATCAATACGAGGAAGAGGATAACGATTCTTGATCGTTATTTTATTTAGTTCTCTATAATCAATGCATATTCTCCACGAACCTCTTTCTTTCTCACCAGCACGATTGGAGATCCACATGGTGATGTGCTTGGTCATATAAACCCTTTATCGAGCAACTTCTATACCTGCTTCTTTATCTCTGCATTCTCTAAAGCTGACAACCTGTGCATTCCAATGTTAGGTAATGGATCATCTTGCTGCAAATAAATTTCATGTACTATTTCTCGCTTGGGTGGCAGACCTTTTGGTTCTTGAAATGGAACATCATACTTTGAAACAACTTTAACTAAGTTAGCTTTCTGTTTAGAATCACAACCTTCAAATGCATTATATTTTTCAGGATCCTTTTCCTTTACAACCATTAGTAAAAATTGCTTACTTGAATTCACAATTCTTTTCACCTGTCCTGAGTTTATGAGAGAATAGTTATCTTTGAGTTTATGAGCTCTTACAATGTATTCTATTCCATCTTTAGTGAGTTGATACTTATTCTCAGCTCTATAGAAAATATCTTTCTTATCATACAAGTATCGATTTCCCAAAACAATACCACATATATCCAATGGAACTATATCTAACTCAACCTCATCTACAAATGTTGATCCAATAGAAAACCTAAGTTTACCTTGTCTCATTACTTGTAGCTTTGTTTTATCACACACCCAACCTAATGGATATGGCTTCTCATGAGGTTTTTTTTTGTAATCCCAACTTCTTTACAATTATTTCAGAAGTCAAATTTACTTGTGATCCACTATCAAACAAAGTATCAATCTTATTGTTCTTGGAAATTACTCTAATACGAAAAAGCTCATTACTTTCCCTCTCATTACTTTCATTACCAACAGATTGTGCATAATTACTTGTGGATGCTTCATAATCTTTACCTTTAATACTTGTGGTTTTAACTGTTGTTTCATCACCTGAATATGATCCCAAGTCCTACTGAATAGCTGCATCATTCTTCTTCTTATTGTCACCAAACTTCTTAGGTTTCCGTTCTGGATGCAAAAACCAGCAGTGTGCCTCATCGTGTCCTTCTTTCTTGCAATGAGTGCATGAAGGTTTATCATTCTTTAAAATGTTTTCTTTCCTCTCCTTCCATTTCAGTTTCTTCTTTTCCTTGCTCTTGCTTACAGAATATTTAGATGATCCCCCAACCTCTGGGTTTACATTCTTACCTCTAGCTTCTAGACGTGTTGCCTGAACTAATACATCATCTAAGCTAGTGGGATTAAACATGAGAATAGTATGCTTTAAATAGCTACGAAGACCACCTATATACTTCAATAAAGTCTCAGGTGAATCTAATGATATACCTAGAGTTAAAGCTCTCTTTCTGAATTCCTAAGTATAACTCTGTACACTTTGACCCTTCAACTGACAAAGAGTTTGCCAACTCATCATTGCCTGCTACATGTAAGCTAAAGGACATAATTGCTTTTTGATAGCAGAAACAAATTCATTCCAGGTAGAAATTATTTTACCATGTTTTTGCAAATTAGCTTGTGTCTTGCCTTCCCACCATACTAGTGCAGTTCTTCCAAGTCGAAGGCTAGCCAGATGAATCTTCTTCCTTTCTGAATCAACATTCTGTACCCTGCAATATACATCAATTTGTCTTATCCAATTATCTAGCTTTTCTGCATTGAGTTCTCCATCATAAATTGGAAAATCAAACTTCACATCTAATTTGATTAAAGGCGATGATGGAGGAGATGGTGGAGGAGGTATTTCTCCTTTTCCTTTGCCTTCCGGAGGGGAAACTAGAAAAGGTTCCTCTGCTCCTTTGTTTGGTTTGGGTGTTGAAGTGCTTTCACCTTGACCCTTCTTAAAATCCAAATACATCCCTTCCACCATAGCTCAGATTATCATAAAACTTTCTATAAACTGAGATTTTGATCCCAATGGAGCTTCTTCTGACATTCTCCTCTGAGAATAGACTCTTCCAATCTCTGGATTAGCCTCAACAAGTTCTCCTTCTCCTAGTCTAAGATTTAATCTATTTAGCATTCAAAATCTAGCACAAGCTTGTCTAACCTTAACAAAACCTTAACCAAATGCACTGATACCACTTGATCTGAAAATGAGATCTTAAATCAATATTAAGGTATTACAGACTCATGTGTAGGAATACCTATATCATTTAGTGCAATGGATTGAAAATATTGTGAATAATATAGATAATGAGGAATTAGAAAACATAACAGTCACACATCAACACAAGCAAAATAATGAAGGAGTTCACCAGACCCCCCGGCTACATCTCCTGGTCCAAGCTTTTAGTGTCGACCTCTATATTATGTCTTTAAGAGTAGAATATTACAAGTGTGAGCTCAAACAGAGTCTCAACACAACAGTGATAAAACAACAGGGATTTACTTGAAATCCTCAAGTCTACAAGAGTACACAACCTAATCCTGTTCCTCTCTGTCTTCTGCTTTCTCTGTCCCCCTGTCTCTGTGCTACCATTGAATGACTTTTAAGCTTATCGACACTGTCTGTTTGCCTTCCCTCTTTGGTCTCTCTGTCTCCCGATCGTTGTCCGTTAAAATCCCTATTGAGCATTAAACAATCATTGGAAAACACTCTAAGGTATGGTGGCCACCTGTTTTCAAACAGAAAGGACCAGTAGCACGGGTGAAATCCCCGGGAATACGTTTCCCTGTTTACACAGAGAAATAGACCAAAACAGTGAGAATTTATACCAAGCAGGACTTCAAATGATATTGAATCCGACCTATAATCTTATTGAGTCTGTTGTTGTATCACTGTCGCAAGTCGCAAGCGCTACGGTCATAATCCCTTTGTATTTGGTCCATAGTGGGAATACACATAATTGCATAGGAAAAATGCTTATTATCAGACTTCAAAGTTTATATATCCGCATCTATAATTCCTTTCAGGTCCGCATGTGGCATATCGCCCGTCGCATAGCACTGCTCCTTTGTATTGCTGCGATGTGATATCGCGATCGGCGATCGCATATTGCAAGTCCTTGAGCCCCCTGGGAAGTCCTCATTTGTATTATAGCGATGCGATATTGCGATGCGATACCACGATCAAAAATCACATATCGCTAATCCTCAAGCCCTTAGTAAGTCATCCTTTGTATTATAGCAATGCGATATCGTGATTGGCAATCGCATATCGCTAATCCTCAAGTCCTCGGTAAGTCCTCCTTTGTATTATAGCGATGCAATATTGTGATGGGATATTGTGAGCGGAAATCGCATATTGCTAAATCCTACCATCATGTGTTAAGTCCTCCCTTTGGTTCCATGCGATGCAATATTGGTAGTTGATATGAACCGTTGATCTGTGCACTTGATCAACGGTTCACGTTGTCTCGTTGGATCACGATCGCAATTTCCATAGGGCCGCATTCGATATACTTCCCTGGCCTCTCCCGATTGCGATATCCTGATTCAATCTGGGCCATTGATTTGTCCCATCCAACGGATTTGGTGTAACGAGATTGAATTCTTCACTGAACTTGGTTTTTCCACCATTCCTTAGCATTTTCACTGCGATAATGTTTTCTGATAGTTTTAAAGACTTAGACTTAGAGGTTTTAGGATCCATTTTGGATCACATCTTCATGTGCATGGTTCATAGACGGTGGAGCATCTTGCCATATGACTGGAGTTAAAGAGCACTTCACGAGCCTTTTGGAGGTTGCCATTGACTTGGAGGTTGTGCTTGGTGACAACTCCAAAGTCAAGGTGGCAAGTATGGGGACAATATCATTTTAGAGGGAGTCATTACCCCCTTTGAATGTGACATATATGCTTTATGTTCCAGCATTAAAGAAAAGTTTGATATCAATTTCCTGCTTGGAGGACAGGGGGTATGAGGTACTGTTCCGAAAGGGACAAGTGATATTATATCCTAAAGGATCCAGTATCAAGCATTCTTGTGTGATTGGAGCTCGTGACGAGAGACTATACAGACTCAGATTTTAGCCTCTTCGAGCTATGGTGGCTCAACTTAGTAGTAGTGGTTTATGTGAGTTGTGGCACTTGAGGATGGCCCACTTGCACTAGGGAGTTTTGATGATGTTTAGGGAGATGGTTACCGGGTTTCCAGACTTCAGCACTGATCATCATGATGTGTGCAGGGGGTGTTCTTTGGGAAAGTACACAAAGACACCTTTCCAAAGCAGTGATAATAGAGCTACAGGTGTCCTTTATTTGATTTATTCTGATGTATGTGGTCCCATGTCCCATTGAGAAGATATGAGTACTATGTGATGTTCATTGATGACCACTCTAGGAGGACCTGGATTTACTTTTTGAAGACCAAAGATGAGGTCTTTTGGCGATTCCAAGTGTTTAAGGTTCTTATGGAGAACTAGACAGGGAGGAAGATCAGTGTGTTTAGATCAGAAAATGAGGAAGAGTACACTTCAGTAGAGATGAGATACTTTTGTGGGAGTGTTGGCATAAATAGGGAGCTCATTATGCCTTATAACACTCAGCAGAATGGGGTGGTAGAGAGGAAGAATAAGACCATTGTGGGTGGAGCTAGAGCGATGCTACATGATCAAATTTTACCTTTCTTCTTGTGGACTGAGGCAGTTAACACTGTTGTTTATTTGCATAACTGAAGCCCACATAGAGTCTTGGGGAACAATATCCCTAAGGAGGTATATACCAGCAAGAAGTCAGAAGTCAGGCACATCAGGATTTTTGGGTGCCTTAAATATTCACACGTCCTTGAGGAGAAGAGGATGAAGTTGGAACCCACAATAGAGAGAGGTATATTGATGGGTTATATCTAGACCAGTGGATCCTGCCACGTATACCTTCCGCACAGAGGAAGATTGCCTTGAGGTGGGATGTGAGGTTTGAGGGGGAGAGAGATTTTAAGAGGTCTCAGGAGATTGATCAGTTAGAGCAGCAAGCTCCTTAACAGGGGGCCACACCATAGGTTTTAGGAGCATCAGATGGTACAGAAGGATAAGGAGATTCACCTTCTTCAGGGGTGACAAATTCATAGAGCATAGCTTTTCCTAGTACTGGATCATGTGGCGCAAGTTCATCGGGAACAATATCTCGGATTTCAGGATCTCCTTTGGTTAATAGAGAGCCTTCCTCACCAATAGGAGAGGAACCATATGAGGAGTTTCCCATGCCTCCACATGAGATTACTGCAGGGAAGAGGAAGTCAAGATGGCTTCGGGAGACCCTAAAGGAGTCTTAAGAGGTAGTGGGGAGACCCAAGTGGTCAGTGAGGGAGAGAATATCTCCAAATAGGTTGGGTGGTTTCATGGGAGATGTTGTAGAGACATAGCTAGCTTGTTTTGAGGAGGCTACTAGACATCAGATCTAAAGGGATGCCATGATAGAAGAATATTCTTCTATCATGAAGAATGATGCCCAGGAGGTAGCGCCACGTCTTGATGGGAAGTCAACTATGAGTTCTAGGTGGATCTACAAGATCAAGCATGCTTGAAATGGTAGCTCAGTTTATGGCATGTGGGTTGTCATAGGTAGAGGGAGTTGACTATGAGAAGACATTTTCACCGGTTACTCGTTATACTACCATTAGAGCAGTTATATCTATAACAACTGAGATGGGATGGTGGATTCACCATATGGATGTGAAGACTGCCTTTCTCAATGGTTTTATATAGGAGGAGGTATCCATTGAGAAACATGAGGGATTTGAGTTGTATGGGAGTGATTCTCATGTATGTAGGTTGAAGAATGCCTTGTATGGACTAAAGCATCCACCCAGGGATTGGTACGAGAGGATAGATGCCTACTTGCAACAGTTGGATTTCCGTAAGAGTGATGCAGATCTGAATCTATACTTTATTTTGGTAGGTGATGATCCACTCATTCTAGTACTATATATGGATGACTTGTTTATTACATAGGAGGATAGTCTCATCCAACATTGCATTAGAGATCTTGCTTTTGAGTTTGATATGACTGATATGGGGCTAGTGCATTACTGCTTGGGGATGGTGGTTTGGCAAGAGGATTGACACATCTTTGTGGGTCAGGGAAGATATGAAAGAGATATCTTGAGGAGGTTCCATATGGATGGTTGTAGGCCTATGGCTACTCCTATGATCACCAATTGGAAGAAGCTAAAATGATGTTGATTTTGAGTTAGTGGATCCCACCTTGTATCGTCAGTTGATCGGTTCATTGATGTATTTAGTCAACACTAGACCAAATATTTGTTTTATAGTCAATAGATTAAGTCAATATATGATGGAGCCTAGGAGAGTACATTAGGTGGCTACAAAACATGTGTTGAGATACTTGCAGGGTGTAGTGGATTATGGGTTGGACTATGTTAGATGTGATTGGGTCAGATTGATTGGTTGCACAGACTCAGATTGGGTTGGTAGTGTCAGTGACTTGAAGAGCACTTCTAGATGTTATTTCTCATTGGGCTCGACAGTTCTATCATGGTTCAGTAGGAAACATAAGTCAATGGTGTTGAGCAACACAGAGGTAGAGTACATGGTAACTAGTCAAGTAGGATGCAAGGCATGATGGCTTCACAAGATGCTTCATGGACTATTTGGTCAAATGGAAAGACCAACTATGATTTAATGTGACAATCAGATTTGTATTAAACTCTCAGAGAATCCAGTATTTCATGATCGGTCAAAGAATATAGAGATTAGATACCTGTTAAAATTGGAAACTAGGGCCAAACTCCATGTGGGTCATCTTATTTATGGCAACTGATATTTTTATTGGATCCCTCTCATCGAGAGGTGTAGGATTTATCTAAACATAATCTAATTCCGATAAGTATTTATGAAGTTATGAATTTATTTATGTTATAAAACAAATTGTCAAGTTGGCCAACAGCTTGAGTAGGCTCAGAAGCCCAATAGACGTGTCTATTCATCATCTATGTTTTAGTATAAATAGAAGAGGACTTGAATTGATTTTGACACACATTCTTCATGTGATCTCCTCCTCTCCACGTCTTTGGGTTTTTGGTGAAGGAGAGAGACATCAAGAGTAATACACTAGTCTTCAAGCGATGCCCTAAATTCCAGTCATGGAGGAGACATCTAGACGCAAATGAAGGGAGAGGTTCCCATCCACGTGAACCCCTAAACACAGTGATGAACTACAACCATATGTAGCCCTAAACGCAGGTACTTAGATGTTGTCCAAACAACCCTAAATGCAGTCATAAAGGGTAGCTGCAGTGATATGAAGGAAGCCACAACCATAAAGGGTAGCCGTAGTCATAAAGGGTAGCTGCAGTGATATAGAGAGAGCCATAGTCAAGCTTGAAGAAAATCCGCAGTAGGGTATTGAATGCACCATGGTTTTAAGTGCAGTCATGGCCTCATGAAGGATGAATAATTCGTTTGAGACACTCTCAACATCATGTGATGTTCTCAGATCTGGCAGCGTAGATCAGGGCATAGAGACTCCTTACATGCAGTTCTTGAAGTCATTTATACGTAGGGCATAGAGATATTTATTCACAGTCATGAAGACTCATTCATGGAGACAGTTATGTGTAGTCAATGGAGACTCTATACGATGCAGGTCATGGAGAAATCTATACACTGCCATGGAGACACCTTATACACAGTCATGGAGACATCCATATGCTATCATGGAGACATAACAGTCTCAGGCATACTTGTGAAGACAAGAGTCTTGAAGTGACACTATTTGTCTCAGCCTATAGTCATAGTCCCGTCATAATTATGATGAGAAGGATTCTAGTGATCCCATAGAAATGCACTTTCATGACCTCGACATAGTGATCTCAGTCACAATAAAGGATGACAAGAATGAACGGTCTCATATCATGATGTTACATAATCTACAGTAGGTGCAGTTGGAAGGCTTGAAGAATATGTAGAGACCATATCTGTAGCAATCTCAATAAGGAGCAACATGATGATGAATAGGGCTGCATGATGATAGAAAATGCAGCATAAAGAGTAGCATGATGATGTATGACGCAGCATGATGGGAATGTTAGTAAAGAGCAGCATGATGATGAGAACAGATGAGAGCAGCTCAGTCATCTAGGTCCAACGCTGTGATGGTACAACATGATGTCACATGGTTATGTGTAGTAAATGGACAAAAGGCAGCACTTTGATAGGTGAAGGAGTCACCTTAGAGAATCAGTTGAAGCAATATGTCTTCAATTGATCTCATGTGATATCAAAAGTTAAAATATTGTCTTCTATTGTAAATGTACTATCTCTCTCACTTTCTCTACTAAACTTTGAAGAACATAAAAGAAGAATTGATCAAGGGTTTCACCACATTGGGGTTTGTCCCTGGCTAGTGCCACATCTTGTGTCTTTTTGTCTTGGCTTGTCTTCTGTTATTTATATTTATGTTCTATCTACAATTTACTTTATGTTGATGTGATTTCTAATCTGGAAAAGAAATTGAAATAAATTGATCTAGCATAGAACATACCTTAAATTATCATGGTATCAGAGGTGAGGTGAAGACAATGCCCAAGCAAGAGTGAAAGAGAAATCACCAAAGATAGTTGGGACATGAAAAAAGGATCAATAGGTTCCACATCTCTCTTTTAAGTTCACCAAGGGTGAAGTCGAAGCAGAGCATAATATCAGAATGGCGTAGCGGAAGTTTTTGATGGCCCATCTAAAGATCACTTCATTAGGAAGTTCAGATCTAAGGGTGGAAGGAAAGGCAAATGAATTGGTTGCTATAAGTTCAACCATTATGTGAAGGAGTGTCCGAATAGCAGAGGCACATCTCTTGATGAAGATAACAATCATTCTAGGGACATCCTCAATGATCAAAGGAATGTTAGGTAATGCAAGTCATCAAGGAAATGGCCAACTCTTCATAGAAAGCAAGGAACCCCAAGTATGAAAAATCAAATGTTGTTTCTAATAAGATAAAGAAGTGTTATCTTGTATTGGCCCTCTCCTTCATATTCTTTGGGAATCTGGCTTATAGATTATAGTGCTTCAAGGCACTTCATCAGATAGAAGGGTGCACTCTCTAACTTGGTAGAGACAAAAACAATTGTGGGATTATACTTGGAGCTGATGCCACCTATCCTGAAAAGGGTGTAGGGAATGTTACCTCTCAATTGAATGAGGGTAACTCAATTCATTTACATAATCTCTTTTATGTACCTAATCATGAGAAGAACTTGGTTTCCATTTCAGGAATGAAAGTTGAAGGTTTTAAGGTGGCACTCATCGATGGAAAGGTATGTGTTTGAAAATAGAATTTTTAAAGATGTGTGTTTTAGTTCAGGGTTTTATTAAGATACAGGAAGTCCACTAGGGACCATGTCCATTGACACATAGCACTAGAGGTCTGTGAGTACATGCCTGAGATGTACCGAAAGAAAATATTACAAGGGGACCATTCCCCTCATGTAGCAAGTCCATAGGTGTGGAACAACCCGAGGGGTTTGAGATTGATAATCAGGAATATCACATATGCAGGTGCAAGAAAGCCCTCTATGGCTTGAAGAAAAACACCCCGGGCGTAGTATGAGAGGATCAATAGCTGTCTGATGAAGTTGAGATTCACTAGGAGTGAAACCGATCCAAACCATTCGAAGGTTGTGGATGATAGACCTCTCATACCAGCACCTTATGATGACGACCTATTTCTGATAGGTGCAGACCCTCTCATTTGCAGAAGTAAGAGGGAGTTGGATTTCAGATGTGGAATGATAAACTACAAGCCTATGACTACCTCGAGAATCTTAACTTTCAGAATTTATATGGTAGCGATGTCAGACTAGATTTGGGAAATGCCTCTGAGTTTCATAAACTCATCTGCATTGATGTTCTTGGTGAACTTCCACCTGGACATATGTTTTGCATTTAGCATGGTGAGCTCATAATTGGTTGAGCCTCACTAGATTGTTGCTAAGAATCTTTTGAGATATCTTTGGGGCACAATCTCTCATGGATTGAGATACACTACCAGAAATATGAAACTGCATGATTATTCAAATCCAGACTGGGTAGGTAGTGTGGAGGATCACTAGAACACTTCTTAGTGTTGGTTCTCTTTGGATTCTGCTTCAATATCATGGATGAGTAGGAAGCAGAAATTGGTTGCTATAAGCACCGCCGAGATCGAATACATAGCTACAAGTATGATCTTGTGTGAAGCTGCATGGTTGTAGAAGCTCTTAAGTGAGCTGATTGTACACATGACGAATACCACTGTGATTCTCTGTGACAACCAGAGGTGGGAATCAAATATAGAGGAATCTCGTATTTGATGATTGCTCTAGCAGATAGACATCAAGCACTGCCTTATCTGGGATATGGTGAGTCGATGAGCAAGGAGGCTCCATCGCATTGAGATTGATGTACAGGTTGTCGTCATTTTTGTTAAAGCCCCGGGGAAAGATCAAATCTGTGATCTTCCCAAATGACTTGGAGTCATCGGGAGACCCTTGTAAAAGGGTCCAACATGTTGCATACATTGAGCTCTGGGGGCTTGGGGTACTTAATGGAGCAACTTATGACCACATGGTGACTCACCATCCCCTGTTTGTGCACTTTTTATAGGGTAAAAGGTTCAACCTTCCCTTGTGACACCCCATGGCGACTATGGAACAAGATGATTAGTTCTCCTGTGGGCCTGGATGATGTGTTCTCCATGGCGATTGTGGACAGGATGATTTTCTCTCTTGTGGACAACATGATTCGCTCTCTTGTGGATAGGATGATTCGCTCTCCTGTGGACAAGATGATTCGCTCTCTTGTGGGACATGATGATTCACTCTCCTGTGGACAAGATGATTAGTTCTCCTATCAAGGCATCCTACCCATGTAGTCTAGGACTCATGGGAAGTACCTCTCATCTGATCAATCAACAGGGAAATGAGGATAGGGACCATAGTAGTACTGATGGACGCATCATTGTATCTACTATACTCCCTATGCTAGGATGACCTTCATTAATTTGGGATCAATGATACTGGTCTGGGACCAGTGGTAGGAGTTGTACCCACTATGACATTGACTTCGGGTCAGTAGAGGACTAGTCTGTGACCAGTGGTACATACTCTGAGACTGACTTAAAGTCAGTAGAGGATTGGTCTGGGACCAGCGAGAGTGGTACATACTATGACACTGACTCCGGGTCAGTTGAGGATTGAGCTGGGACCAATGGTACACACTCTGAGATTGACTTCAGGTCAGTGGAGAATGGTATGACACATTCTCGATCAATTCTTCTTCTTCATGGTTCAGCAGAGTTGAACAAAGCTGAGCAGAGCTAGCAGAGCTGAGCAAAGCATAGAAGAGCTAGTAGAGCTAAACATAGTAGAGCAGATCTAGCAGAGGTAAGCAGAGGTAGCAGAGCTGAGTAGAGCTGAGCATAGCAGTGTAGGGCACTCATGGCAGAGATAGTACAGTCAAACATATGGATCAGTGGATGGAGTTCTCCCTAGTTGAGAGGGAGTGTTAAAATTGGAAACTAGGGCCAAACTCCATGTGGGTCATATTATTTATGGTAGCTGATATTTTTATTGGATCCCTCTCATCGAGAGGTGTAGGATTGATCTAAATATCATCTGATTCCGATAAGTATTTATGAAGTTATGAATTTATTTATGTTATAAAACAAATTGTCAAGTCAGCCAACAACTTGAGTAGGCTCAGAAGCCCCATAGACATGTCTATTCGTCATCTACATTTTAGTATAAATAGAAGAGGACTTGAAGTCATTTTGACACACATTCTTCATGTGATCTCCTCCTCTCCATGTCTTTGGGTTTTTGGTGAAGGAGAGAGACACCAAGAGTAATACGCTGGTCTTCAAGTGATGCCCTAAATTCCAGTCATGGAGGAGACATCTAAACGTAGATGAAGGGAGAGGCTCCCAGCCACATGAAGCCCTAAACGCAATGATGAACTACAGCCATATGTATCCCTAAACGTTGGTACTTATACGCTATCCAAACAACCCTAAATGCAGTCATAAAGGGTAGCTGCAGTGATAGGAAGGAAGCTGCAGTCATAAAGGGTAGCTACAGTGATATAGAGAGAGACACAGTCAAGCTTGAAGAAAATCTGTAGTAGGGTATTGACTGCACCATGGTTTTAGGTGTCATGGCCTCATGAAGGATGAAGCATTCGTTTGAGACACTCTCAGCATCATGTGATGTTCTCTGATCTGATAGTGTAGATTAGGGCGTAGAGACTCCTTACATGCAGCTCTTGAAGTCATTTATATGCAGGGCATAGAGATATTTATTTGCAGTCAAGAAGACTCATTCATGGAGACAGTTATGTGCAGTCAATGGAGACTCTATACGATGCAGGTCATGGAAACATCTATACACTCTCATGGAGACACCTTATACACAGTCATGGAGACATCCATACGCTTTCTTGGACACATAATAGTCTCAGGCATACTTATGAAGACAAGAGTCTTGAAGTGACACTCTTTGTCTCGACCTACAGTCATAGTCCCATCATAATTATGATGAGAAGGATTCCAATGATCCCACAGAAATGCACTTTCATGACCTTGACATAGTGATCTCAGTCATAATAAAGGATGACAAGAATGAATGTCTCATATCATGATGTTACATAATCAACAATAGGTGCAGTTGCAAGGCTTGAAGAATATGTAGAGACCATCTCTGTAGCAATCTCAATAAGGAGCAACATAATGATGAATAGGGCTGCATGATGATAGAAGATGCAGCATAATGAGCAGCATGATGATGTATGATGCAAAATGATGGGAATGTTAGTAAAGAGCAGCATGATGATGGGAACAGATGAGAGCAGCTCAGTCATCTAGGTCCAACACTGTGATGGTACAACATGATGTCACACGGTTATGTATAGAAAATGAACGAAAGTCAGCACTTTGATAGGTGAAGGAGTCACCTTAGAGAATCAGTTGAAGAAATATGCCTTCAACTGATCTCATGCGATATCAAAAGTCAAAATGTTGACTTCTATTGTAAATGTACTATCTCTCTCACTTTCTTTGCTGAACTTTGAAGAACATAAAAGAAGAATTGATCAAGGGTTTCCCCACATTGGGGTTCGTCCCTGGCTAGTGCCACATCTTGTGTCCTCTTGTCTTGGCTTGTCTTCTGCGATTTATATTTACGTTCTATCTACAGTTTACTTTATGCTGATGTGATTGCTAATTTGGAAAAGAAATTGAAATAAAATTCTCTAGCATAGAACATACCTTAAATTATCAATACCACTTCATCAGAGTTTGGGTTCAACAAGGGGTTTTGAAGCTTGAGTATATATATATTGATGAGAAAATAGTAGACATTCTCACCAAGTATTTTCCAAGAGGAAAGCATGTTTTTTTCAGAGACAAGATAAGAGTGGTGAACAACTGTACTTGCAGGGTACAATGGATTATGGGTTGGACTATGTCAGATGTGATGGGGTTAGATTGATTGGTTGCATAGACTCAGACTGGGTTGGTAGTGTCAGTGACCAGAAGTGAGATTCTAGATTTTGTTTCTCATTGGGCTTGGCAGTTGTGTCACGGATCAATAGGAAACATAAGTTAGTGGCGTTGAGTAGCACAAAGGCATAGTACATGGTAGCTAGTCAAGTAAGATGCGAGGCATTATGGCTTCACAATATGCTTCATGGACTATTTGGACAAATACGGAGACCAACCATGATTTATTATGACAATCAGAGTTGTATTAAACTCTCTGAAAATCTAGTATTTCATGATCGGTCAAAGCATATAGAGATCAGATGCCACTTCATCAGAGACTGGGTTCAGCGAGTGGTTGTGAATCTTGAGTATATATCTATTGATGAGCATGTAGCAGACATTCCCACCAAGTCTTTTCCAAGTGGAAAGCATGTTTTTTTCAGAGAAAAGATGGGAGTGGTGAACAACACCTTCCTCGGTAAGAGGGAGTGTTGCAAATAATACCAAGGAGAGGTGTTACTAGGCATTTATCCCTTTTATCCTAGTAGACACATTAATGACTTTTATCTTGGTGACATTTATGAGTTATATTAATGTCATGGATGGAAGAGATACTTAAAAGTGGTGTCCCATGTACTTTTCTAATATTAAAGTTACTTGCACTTTATAAAGTGACTTTATGTGTAAAGTACTAAGTGTACTTTTCTAATATTAAAGTCACTTGCACTTTATAACGTGACTTTATGTATAAAGTACTAAGTTCACTTTTCTACTATTAAAGTGAGTTGAGAAAATTAGAAAAATGTATACAACTTGAAAAATGTACTAGAAGGCTTTTAAGTAATGGGGCAAATGTATGAGGGGGGTGATTTGGGAAAAGTGATCTCAACTACACATCTTGAGATTTGAAGATTAAATCTCAACCATTGAATCCCAGGTTTAGGTATTCAATCTTTTCTAAGAGATAAAAGGAAAAAGGAGAGCTCCTTCTTCATTATTCACTCATTAGATTATTGAGAGAGCAAGAGGAGAGGAGAAAATGAGATCTTCAAGGAGGGTTGGTTTGCATCTAGAGAAAGGAAGCACACACGTTTAGGAGTAGGCAACCACTGAGAAGCACGCTTTTGAAGGATACAAGCACATGAATAGAGGGGATAGTTAACACATAGTTTGAGGAAGCAACAACACAGAAATTGAGGGAAGAGGCACGAGTTTCAAGGTTGTTGTGCACAAAATTTGAGGATTATTCCTCCAATGTTTGGGCCTGAATTTCGAGGCATAAATCTCAGGTTCACTGCTACATGAAGCGCTGATTTCAAGGCAGTTACCTAGCACAAAAATAAAGGGAAAACAATCACCTCTAGCACAAAAATTGAGGCACTTTCAGGCACGAATTTTGAGCCATTTACAACACAAATTTCAACGTTGAGTTTGCACTATTTTTGAGGCAGATTTGGCACTGATATGAAGGTAGCATTTCTGGGCATGAAATTTGTAAAATTGGAAATTATTTTCAGTGGGCACAAATTTCCCGAAATTGAATTAAATTCTTCAGCTGAAGGAGATAAGTATTATGGTTATTTTATGTTCTTAGACTAATTTTCTCAAGCATTAAAATCATCCTTTTAAGATCAATTTTCCCCAAAAGGTTGTGGGCTTTTTATAGGGCCACCTTGACCAAAAATAGGTGTCTCTCATGCTTGAAATACTTGCCTAAATTTAGCTTTAATTTCAGTTGATAGGAAATGTGTTGAATAATAGAAGCACTCATTAAATTTTTACAATAAATGCATACTGAAAATCATATCAGCATGACAAAACATGTGGGTTGGGTCAAATAAACACTTGCAAAATTGTAAACTAGGGTTGGGGTGCAGATCATAAATTTTCTACACTAATTCATAATGGCTAAATCTGAACCGAGATGCATCTCTGTTATTTAAACATTTGGAAATATTTATTTTTTCACCTTTGTCCTGAGGGTTAACCACATTAGATGATTTGAAACGTTGACCAAATCTTCATGTGATTAATCCTAAAGACAATCTCATTATCAATATGGATAAAAAAAGTATAAGATCTAGCAAATTTATTTTTTATTTTACATAATTAATTTTATATTTAATAATAAAGATTTCATTGATGTATTACTATATTGTTGATGTATATTCTCCTTCTTTACATTTGAGTATGATAAGTTTTTCTACATTTAAGTATGATATTTTTTTTTCTATCTATAGTTAATATTATGTTTAAGTTATTTAAATTGTATAGTTATTATTATGTTTAAGGTATTCTTTTAAATAAGAGCTTCTACCCAAAACTGAGTTGTATTAAGTTACTGGGTTTGGGATGCTCACTTTTGGTTTACCTTTGTTTACAAAGTGGTTTTCCATCAATGTTCACTTGTTCAAATTTCAAAACTTGGTTATCCATACCATTTATTTTGAAAATCACTTAATCATTATTGATTCACATCATGTATGGTGTGTATGTATTTGTGTAATCTTCTAGATGGCCCCGTCATTAGACACATACAATCAATGTTGGAAATCCATTCCCTTGCTTTTAAACTCTTCCACACCATTTTTCTCTTCCCTCCCTCATTAACCACAATATTCCATTTACCAAAGTTTTCTAATTTTGTTGCAACAGTGGTCTACTTCTTTTCTCTTCCCTTTCCTTCTTGTTGTAAAACAAAGCCCACATTTGACCCTATATCCACTAGCAGTATTATCTACACTATGTCTCTCACTAAGTAGTGCTGTTCAATTTTCATCAACGACATCAAACTTAAAGGCCTCTAGCTGAAATTGCTCTAGGACTCCATCAACACTATGACTTCATTTTATGCCATGAAATAATAGTTTATGTCTTTCTTTTTAGATTTAGGTTTGTATCTTATCCTCGTCCATATATATTCATATTTGGGAGAAGATATATCATCACCCTAGCTTGGCACCTTACCCTAATGACTTTCAATATTCATAGACTATACACCAAAATCCTCTTAAAACAAAAATGAAGATGCCATAAATGGAGAACAGGGGTAGTGATGGTTTCATACCACTTGTGTAACACCCCATTTTTGTAATTTTTGTAATTGTAATTGTGACTTATATTGTTGGAAATAGCCAACATAAACATATTGACAAAGTTTAAGGGACATATATCTATATATATATATATATATATATATTCTTGCAAACATAAGCATGTTACCTTGAATTAAAAGTCTACTTCCCCTTTTCCCTAGCAAGTCAATTTGGTCATTGAACTACCAATTGCCTACAGTTATGAGAAGAAACAAAAGTGTGACATAACTACTCTAGAAGTATGGGAAAAATTCCCTTCTGAAAAATTTTAAACTAACCATGTAGTCCAGATGATAGACCATGAATTCTCATGCCCAAGGAGATCAAGATACAAGAGAAGTGGGTGAGAAGACTAAGGGGAGAGTGGTGGATCTAAGCTTATTCTCGTTGCAATTTAAAATGCTTGAATCGGTATAAACAAGCTTGCATATATCTGATTGCTTCATGATAGACCCTAGGAATATGATCCTAAACTTTAAGTCTATTTCGGATTTATATAAAAAAATCTCAGGATTGTAGAGGACCACCTTTCTAATTTGAGCAAGGGTGGTCAAACCACATTCACTTAACAGCTTCACACCTTCTTCCAAATTCTGGCTTGATTTATGAAACAAACCCTTGGGATATTTTAAGACTTTTGAAGCATATTTCTCTTTCATACCACATTTATTGATGAAAAAATCTGTTATAATGGCCCTGTTTGGGGGTTGTTGGGGATGGGATTGTCGTTTTCTTGAAGAATTTGGCGATTTCTATGTGGGGATTTGCAATAATTGCAAAACGACGAAGCAATGACATCGGTATTGATACATAAGTGGATGATGGTGGAGAAATTTTCGTTATCAAACATTTCTATATATCTCTGCAAGAGTGAAATCACATATTTAAGTGTACACTTGATGAGATTAAAAGGGAAAAACAGAGAAATAATTACATGGATGATGCTACCTAAGTTGATACCTGGATGAGTATCATTGGAGATGGTTGAGAGGCCAAAGTGTTGGTGAAGACAATGTGTAGAATATTCTGAGAGTTAGGGTTTTATCCAGAGTTGGAGGTACTTTGGTGTCGAGACAAGGATTTTACGTGTATTGTGAGGGTTAGGGTTTTATCTAGAGTTGGGGATGTCCAGTGGTTGAGACGAGGTTTTATGAAGATTTAACGATTCCTTGTATTGGGTGTAGGAAAAAGAGATAAGATAAGATAAGATAAGATAATTATATTTATGTCCAACTAATGACCACAAAGTAGGTCAAAGAGACTATTGAGTACATTGATGTATATACAAATTAGGAGAACCAAACGGTCTCCTATAAAAGATACATTGCATGAAGTAAATCAACGTGTGGCCCTAGCAGAGAATATCCAGGAGCTAATAGGTATGAGGATCAAACCCATCTCTCCTACCATCTAAGTCTGAATGAATAACATTGAAGAAACTCAATAAAGTATGTTGGCCCAATGAAGAGCTGATGGCAAGTGTAGACTGTCCACTAAATAGTTTCCTGGGGGGGTTCACACATTGCTGAATGCTGGAGGACCTAGTATGCCTCCCAAGAATGGATCTGAGATGGAACTGCTGCTGCGATCTTGTGTGGAAGGGTGAGGTCCCACGGATCCTCACTGATCTAGAGTCTAGATACGTATTGGTATCAATCGATCTCTTGGTGCCCCTGTTTGAAGGTAGTGCCTTGAAAAATGTTGTGATCCTCTGTGTGGGGCCTGGTCTGATGGGAGACTGAAGAATATGCTCTCGGAACCTAAGAGCCTCCTACATATATAAGGCCAAAAGTATTTGATCGAGATACCTGAAAAAGTCAGCGAGGTTCCGAGAATCTCTAAACAAGCAATGAAACCTTCCTCTATTGTCGTAGTATACAAGGCATCCAAGAATGAAGTGCATCTCTGTCTCCACTTCTTGTAAATGACATATATGGCACAGTCTGTCTAGTCTATCCACCTAGTGGTGTGTCTCTACCCAAAGTCTATGAGAACCTACTCTGAACTTGCCTGGAGTAATGCGAAGAGCATGCATCTACTGGTGAAACGTATACTAGGGTCAAATAATGATCCCCTTTCTCAACTCCAAGAAGTTCTCAACATAGAAGGCCATCTTTGGGCACAACCCTCTTGGAGGATTGACCTAGGTGACCTGGACAAACTACCTATAGATGTCCTCCCTGATGATCTTGTTTA
>APFE030987635.1:150134-166681 GCA_000404065.3 Pinus taeda
AGAATAACGTGTGTTTAGAGAAGGATTGCTCTTGTTTGGTTTGTTTGTCACTAGAGAGTCTTAGACTCCTAGGGAGGTTAGGTTTGTCCGCAAAAATAACTCTTTCCGCATGACAAGAACCTTTTGAGTGACAACAACCCGTGAGGAACAAAAAATCCTTGATCTGGTTAAAGAAATCAGAGTTTAATTCTTCAAGTTGAGTAGAAAAGAGAGGGCCTTTTCTTTTATGGGTTGATGTTCGAGAGAACAAGAAGTAATGGGAAGGGACGTGCTAAGGGATTGTTAAGTAGAGAAGGACCCCCTTATGTTGTGCAAGCCAGATATGGTAACCCTATGATTAGTATCAAGCCCTAACATAGTAGGTTGATAGACAATAGTCTAACTCCTATGTATTAATGAGAGTTGTATTAATATATCTTCCATATATTTACGTTTCTCTAACTAAGTGAGGCTACCTTTTGTGGCATCGAATCTAGCTCAGGGGTGATTCATTGCAAGAAAAATTACGACGTAGTTGAGCTTATGGTTAGGTGGAGGGTAGATCTTTCTTCTTTAGTTTTAATTGAAGCTTAAAGAAACTTAGATAAGTGTATTTATCTCTGTTCAATGAAATGACATTATTTTTTCAAAGCTTCATGAATGCTATTATGATAGGTTGCTAAGTATATGTGATGATGAGTTGGAACATTGTTTAATTATGCTTGGTTGTTGGTTGTAATTCTCATAAGAATGCTCTATGTTTACAAAGATCATCATTAACGTATGTTACATGTTGTATTATTGATGTATAATGTCTTGTGAACTAGGGGACAGTTTTTAAAATGTTGAATAGCTCCTTAAGTATCAACTTTTGTTGATAGCCTCCACTTGGTCAGTTATGGAATTGAGCACATGATTTAGATCCTTGTTTAGTTATGAGAAGTCCTAGAGAGGAGAAATTGGTAGGGTTGTGATAAATACCTTGGCTTGGACAAGTTTGTAATTGTTAGTCTAAAATATGTTGTAAAGTTCATAAAAGCTCTGGGCTATCATAAATCTGCACACACACACACACACACACATGAATGGTTGATTTATAATATTTTTACGAGGACTTTGTTTTTCTTCAAGGGATAAGACATAATGTTGGTATCTATTATTGTATGGGAGTTAGTTTTGAAACTTGAAGTTTATAGATTCAAAGGAGTGAGTGGAATTTAATTCAACTAGACCAAATTTGGGGATTTGGTCATATGTCCTCTTTTTGAATTCATTAACAAGATGCTTGGTGGATGGAAACATATTGGAAGCCATTGTATGCCTTTAAAAGTTAATGAGCATATTTATATCCTCAAAAGTCATCTGGACAAGTATTTGACCCTTCTGGAATTGGATTCAACCATGGAGAAGATTGAAATTTTACTTCAAAATTTCTAGTAAAATTGTCAAATTCTAAAATTTGAGGATCAAATTTTATCCCTAAGCCCTAGTCACATGTGCTAGGGAGAGTTGTGGCAGAGGACCAACTAAGAAAAAGGGCCAAGAGCGGAATTCCACTGGAGTTGAGATGTCTCAAATATCTAGATATCCAAGCATTTGGAGTTATTTCAAGCACATGAATCCAACAAAGGTATATATGGATATTTAAATATATAAAACATCTAAAAGATTTTGATGCATGTAAAGTTTCAAAGGTTAGATGTCCTCAACATATGGATATCTAAATATATGGGTATTTGAAACTTTAAATCAATGGATTTTAAATAAAAATATGGATTTGGGTGCTAGGTAGCTAGAACACGTGGAGGACATGTGGATCCCAACATGATAAACCCTCATTTGAGCCGTAAGTGAAAGGTGATGATGTGGAAGTCAAATATGTCAAGATGACATGGAAAAATGGTCAAAGAATCTAATATGGTGGTCAATGTGGATATCGACATAGTGGATGAAATGGAGAATAAGGGTTCAAGATTTGAAATTCTGGAAAAAATGACATTTTTAGGATCTTTGGATATTTGGAGGTTCATATTTGGACTTGTTCTAACAATGATGATGATGTGAGTATGAAAGTGTTGAGGTGGAAGGCCCCATGGTGCTCAATGTGGTATATGATGTGGCTATCTGGAGGAAGATAATTTGAGAACCTAGAGATCTAATTATTTAATAGAAATTCCTTTTTGGATTATGGATATTTGGATCTTGCACTTTTATTTAAACAAATTTATTAATTCTCTTTAATAAGTGGATCTTTTATATCCAAGAATTTGGATAATTGGATATGGATTTTTCATTTAAGTGATTTAATAGGATCCTTCAAATATCTAGAAGTCAAAATATATAGGGTTCTAACTTTTTTTATAAAATGGATTTATAGAAATCCATAGATCCAAATATGACTCGGTAGGTCGACTTGTCCAACTACAAATGTGGCACTCTGTGATGGTGAAACATGATAAAATGACTACCACATGTTAGCTACATTTCATACAATCGATGTGGCAAAATATGGTAGTGACATGTGGCACCAAACTATTATATGTATTCCACGACTCAATATTATGATTGTTGATGTGGCACTAAGAAGGTTAAAACTTCTGAGGGCCATAACTTTGTGTCCATAGCTCAAAATTTGATGAATTTTATATAATAGGAAAGCTCTCAATGAGAGAAAGATGATGATGGCTTGGAAAAAAAATAAAATCAGATGGTTAAAAGAAGAAAAATTTTGGATACCCACCTCCATCAATGACCTTAGGGGTTGCGAAAGTATATCCCATACCCTAAAAAGGCCTTGAGGGGATTGGGTGTACTAAAACTTAATTGAAAAGAGTACCCTTTAAAAACCACTATGGACTCAGTTGATTCAAGCTTCTGCAAATTATTTCTGAAGGAGGTCTTTTGACATAATGTTAGTGTTACTTGCATTAACATTTTCCCTAAATATCTTCATGATTTCATAGTTAGGTCTTCATCACTTATGCACTAAATGGTTGTTCAACATGATTGCTCAATTATTTTTGGCAAGTTGAATACTAATAAACATATGGAGGGTATGTAGTTAGGTTATTTTAATTGTACATGGTTTGTTCACCACTCCAACATATCATTGTATATATCTCATGTTGGAGTTCAAATGAATGGTAAGAAGAAGGGTCTATGGGTCTCTCTAGATTTGGTATTAAGTTCATAATCACTACAACCTCAATCTTATGAATAATAAGTGAGAGTAATGCTAATAATGGGAGTTGGAGAATTTCTTCATCAGAGAGGCACGATGAAGGAGTGAAGAAACCATAACTATATATTGGAGACGAGTGCATCCTTTGCTGGTTTTCTTTGAACTTTCCTTCCTCCTTCACTTTTATTAGACTATTGTATTGCTTTTTTTTTATTCTCTCGTAAGTGTTTTTTTGCATGGAGTGGGGGGTGGGGAGGCTGGAACCCTAGCTGCCCTTGCCCCTGGTCCATGCTTCACATTTTTTTCTTGGAGCTAGTGTTTCTAGGTCTTCTTTGGTGGGCGTCACTATTTGTGTGAAGGTTTTCATAAGGAAGGTGGATGTTGATTCATGGATAGACATGGGGTATTCCCACTATCGTCCTCATTGCTTCAGTACAACACGATAATTTCACTTATCATCTGAGATCATTGTTGACTCCTCTTTGCTCCCTGTGGCCTCCTTTTCCTGTCACTAGAGTTTCTTTTATGGGCTTGTGTGGTGGGCTCCTCATCATGGTTGCACACCCTTGTCCATGGAAGATCTCTTTTTGGCCACCATGACATTCCTCTAGGAATAACAACTTTTTAGTTATTTATTATTTTTCAGCATCTTCCTTCTGAAGCTAGAGATGGGGTTAATTATTTTTAATTGGATGTCATTTTTTCTTCGATTCCTTGCTATTTTTGGGGTTCCTGTATGATGTGTTTATCGGCCCACTATTTGTTGGGTGTCACTGACAATTTTTTTGAATATAATCACTGCATCTTGTGGGGTTTCTTGTGATACATTTACACGAGGTTTTACAGTTGACCTATGTGCCCTATATTTTGACATTTTTAATGGACATTTCTTGGCATAGGATTGCATATGCACGATGTGCATCTACAAAATGTAATTTCTATTTTCAGTAATAGAAATTGTAGAAAATCTTGTAGATTTACAAGCTCATGCAATGTACTAAAGAAAAAGACAAGAATTTACTTCTACTTTGAACCAAAGGAAGCCAATAGATTGATGAAAACAATATGAATAAGAAGAATATAAATCAATAGCACATAATACAAGATGTATCTGGGGAAAGCCACTACTCAAAACCCTGCTATCTGTATTGCATATATCACAAATATGAGTGAATATACAAATCCTGTTCTCACTAGAACAATTCCGCACAAGTATGCTCAACTCTCTCAGCTCACAAGCAAGCTCTTGGCCAACACTTAGCTAATTATGTAGCTCTCCAAGCCTCTAATCTCTTGTGTAATTCTTAGGATGAATAGCCCATATTTAAAGGGAATTCATGCTTCCAAAACTACACAATCCAAACATAAGATCAATCTCTGATGCATGCATGATATTTACACTCCAATAAATAATACCAATGATATTACACTGTCCCTGCACTCTAGTCTCAACTAGGTCTTTCTCTGAACTAACATGCATGAGTTTCTCATGAGGGAATCTTCAGTTAACTGGAGTAGCACTAGTGGATCCATTAGTGCACCAACTTAATGTTAGTCCTCTATTAGTTCCAAAAACAATTTAGAACTAATTTAACTTAACTTAACTTAGTAAACTAAGTGATCTGATTTCCAACTCAATTTAAACTCATACTGGACCCCTAAAACTTAGGGAGAACATATACATGAATTCATAAAGAATTCCAACTTGAAATTCCTAAGCTAATTAAGTTAATTAAACTTAATTAACTATTTACAAGTTGCTATGAGAATATAATTTGATTTTAATTCTCAGTTTACTTCAAGGACAAATTAAACTGGAATTTGTTGTTGCCATTTCTCAAAACTCCCTCTCAACAAGAAAGGGATTATCATTTACCTTGATCCTGTCTCTGTGAAACTTGAATTTACATCTTGACAATGCCTTTTTCAAAATGTCAGCATCTTGATCCTCCTTGGGAATGTACTCTAACAACATAATCAACCTCAATACACAATCTCTGAGATTATGATATCAGATATCAATATGCTTGAACCGATCATGAAAAACTAGATTTTCAGAGAGTTTGATACAACTCTGGTTATTGCAGTAAATCACATTTGGATATATCTATTGACCAAACAAAACAACTAGGGTCTTCCTCATCTAGATGGGCTCACTTGCTGCCTGAATCGCAACCATGTAATATGCCTCTACCGAATTGAGTGTAACCGATCTTTGTTTCCTGTTGTACAAGGAAACTTTCGTTGACCCAATACTGAAGATCCATCCTGATGTGCTCTTCCTGTTGGATGGAATCCCTTCCCAATCTACATCAGAGAAGCCTTGAATCTTCACTCCCTCTATCAGTCTGTACCATAATCCATACTGTGAAGTGCCCATGAGGTATCTCAACACATGCTTTATCGCCTTCCAATACAACTTGGTAGACCTAACCATTACTTGACTAAGCTGTTCAACTGCGTAGCACATATCCAAACGTGTGTTCACCAAGTACATGAGTGAACCCATAAGCTGCCTGTAAACAGTAGCTTCCACTACTTCCCATGAAGTTGCATCCTCCTTCCTCTAGTTACCTCATAGAGGAGTCTCCATGGGTTTGCTACTCTCCATGTGGAATCTCCTGAGTATCTCATTGGCATACTTTCCCTGAGACACAAACAACTCCCCATCTCGCTGCCATACCTCCATGCCAAGAAAGTAATGCAGAAGCCCCATGTCCTTCATCTCAAAATATCTTGCAAGGTCCTCCTTGCAAGACTTGATCAACTGATCATCACTTGTCAATATGAGATCATCAACATAAATTACAATTATCAACAGTTCACATTCCACCACTATGTGGTACAGGTTCACATCCACTTCACTCTTCGTGAAGCCAAACCTGGTGAAGTAGCTATCTATCCTGGTGTACCAAGCATGGGGTGCTTGTTTCGGGCCATACAATGCTCTCTTAAGCCGACACACATGCGACTCACGGTCAAAGGTTTCAAAGCCTTTAGGATTATCTATGTACACCTCTTCCTCAATCATGCCATTAATTAAGGTTGTCCTTACATCCATATGATGTATCTTCCAACCCATCTGTGCTGATAGTGCCAATATAGATATGATTGATGAATACCTTGGAAAAAGAGCAAAGGTCTCATCATAGTCAATCCCCTATACCTATGAAAATCCACGGGCAACAAATCTAGCCTTATGCTTCTCCAGACTACCATCTGCAGCTTTCTTTACCTTGTAAAGCCAATGGGAGATCACTGTTGACTTGTCCTCTGGTCTTGGGACCACATCCAAAACATTGTTACGAAGTATAGAGTCATACTCCTCCACCAAGGCATCAACCAAAACCAATTGTTGCACTACTTACTTTGGATCTATCACAACACATTCTCACATAAGATCCATGTATCTAGTGTACCTCTCACGTAACCTCCTCTGTGTGTGTTGAGAAATGGGTGCCCCCACATTCTCTCGTGCATCATCCAACAATCTGTTAGCCTCTCTAGTGTGATTTCTTCCCTCTCTAGAAGACTTTGCCTGAGTGGATGTCTCCACTCCCAGATCCTTTGCATGTGGCTTCTCCACATCAATATGAGGCTCCTCAACCTTAGGAGCTAAAAGCTCTTGATTTGCATGTAGCTCAAGCTCCCTCTCAAGGGAAACTCGCATGGCCTTCTCCTCATCGAATTTGACATCCTTGCAAACCACTGTCATCCTGATGGTTGGAAAGTACACTTGATAGTTGTGAGGTGTATCAGTGTGCCCCAAAAATATCACCAACTCTATTGTTGTCTCAAGCTTCTTCCATGCATCTTTGGTCACATGGCAATATACCGAGGACCCAAAAATCCAAAAGTGACCAACATCTGGCCTCTTATCAGAATAAGCCTCCTCTGGTGTCTTCATCTCAAGTATCTAATGTGGGCAGCGGTTCCGAACATAAACCATTGTTTTGCATTCCTCAACCCACAAGTGTAGTGTTATACCCTGATCATGAAACATCACCCTTTCTACCCCTACTATGCTTCTGTTCTTCCTCTCGGCCACCCCATTCTATTGAGGGTTATGGGGTGCCATTAATTCCTGTTTAATCCCTTTTGCTGCACATAAGTTTTTAAACTCGTTTGAGACATAATAACCACCATTATCACTCCTTAGAGCTTTAACCTTCTTTCCAAACTCTTTCTCCACCAATGCTTTAAACTCACAAAACTTTGTGAAAGTTTGATCCTTTTTTTGCATGAAAAATATCTAGCATTTATGAGAATAGTCATCAACAAATATAACATAATACCTGTGTTTGGTTGTGGTTGTTGTCGAGAATGGTCCACGCACATCTGAATGGACTTGCTCTAGAATAGCCTTTGCTCGACTGTCTGTGTCGTGAAAGGAAGACTTTGTGTATTTTTCCAAAGTACACCCCTTGCATGTATCAACTTGCTCAAGAATACCTTTAGGAAGACCGGTAGAGATCTGCTGCAATATCTTCAAAGCCCCATGATGTAAGTAGCCCAATCGCCTATGCCACAACTCGCGAATGTCTCGACTTTTCATCCTTTTTGCTTTTGTGCTCAAAGAATCATACTCCTCTACCTCTAACTTATAAATATTATTCACTCGAATCCCTATCTTCTTTACTTGACCCATGGCTATGTGTCGAAGGAATGCCTTTCCTTTCGAGAAGATCATATCACAACCTCTATCCTTAGGCCTGGAAATGAATACCAAGTTCTTCTTCATCCCATACACATACATAACATTCTTCAAGGTGAGTGGAGCCCCATGCTCCCTCTGAAAAGTAATCATGCCCAATCCAGTAATACTATACTTCTCGTCATCACCCATCTTAATATGCATCTATAGATCTTTCTCTTCCAAGTCATTGAATAACTCTTTGTCACAAGTCATGTGGAATGAAGCTTCACTATTCAAGTACCATTCACTTCCCATCATTGATGACACCATGAATGTAATAAGAGAAAAGTCCAATTTGAATTGAGAGGCCAAAGCCTCACCCACCGCTCCTTCTGAGGACTTCTTCTTGGACTTCATGAGTGGACAATTTGTAGCAAAATGGCCTAGTTCATGACAATGCAAGCCCTTAACTTCATCATGTCTTTCTTCTTACCTCCATGATAAGAATCCAATTTGGAATGGTAAGCTTTCCCTTTACCTTTCTTCACCTCAATTGCTAAGACACAATTCTCTTCATCATCAATCTTTGATGAAGAGCCATCCCTAGTGTTCCTCCTGATATCCTCCTACATCAAATCCGACCACCATCGTTTCCAATCCGATAGCTTCTCCTGACCATTAACATAGTCTTGATAGCTTTGCAAACTCTTTGGGATTCCTAGAAGAGCAAGAGTCACCATATTATCCTCGAAAACTGTGGTTCCAACACTTCCAAGTTCATCATGACATTGAGTGAACTTGGTTAAGTATTTTCGAATAGTCTCACCTTTCTGCATTTTGATTTTCAAAGTTTATCCTTCAATGCCAATTTCCTTTGGTCACTGTTGTTTTGATACAAGTCCTTCAATTTTTTCCACATAACATACAGAGTTTCCTTGCCATGGAGACTCAAGACAATGTGGTCTCGAATTCCCTAAAGGATTAGCCACCTTGCCTTTGCCACACACTTCTTCCATTCAGCCAAATTCTGTGCATCTGATGGTGCTGGCTTAGGAATTTCTGGATCAGCGAATTCCTTCAAGCCACTATCCTCTAGCATAGTCTCCATTTTATCCCTCCAATCTATAAAATTTGAGCTGCCTTCCAAGTCATACTCGAGCTGCAAACGGTAGAACGCCATCTGCCGATCGTGAAGTATGTATTGCAAATTTGAATTTCACCTATAACCCAAAACTCAAAACTTCGAAATCTCCTCTAGTATATTGTCTTTAGCTCTGATACCATGTAGAAAATATTGTAGATTCACAAGATCATGCAATGTACTAAAGAAAAAGAGAAGAATCTACTTGTACTTTCAACCAGTGGAAGCCAATAGATCGATGAAAACAATATGAAAAAGAAGAAGATAAATCAATGACACATAAAATAAGATGTATCTGGGGAAAGCCACTGCTCAAAACCTCGCTATATATATTGCATATATCAGAAATATGAGTGAAGATAAAAAAATTGTTCTCACTAGAACAATTTTGCACAAGTATTCTTAACTATCTTAGCCAACATTTAGCCAATTTTGTAGCTCTCCAAGCCTCTAATCTCTTGTGTAATTCCTAAGATGAATAGCATGTATGTAAAGGGAATTCATGCTTCCAAAACTGCACAATCCAAACATGGGATCAATCTTTGATGCATGCATGATATTTACACTCTAGTAAATAATACCACTGATAGTACATTGTCCCTTCACTCTAGTCACAACAGGGTCTTTCTTTGAACTGACATGCATGAGTTTCTCATGAGGGAATCTTTAATTAACTGGAGTAGCACTAGTGGATTCATTAGTGCACCAACTGGTGATTAGTCCTCTATTAGTTCCAAAAACAATTTAGAACTAATTTAACTAAACTTAACTCAGTAAACTGAGTGATCTAATTTCCAACTCAATTTAAACTCACACTAGACCCCTAGAACTTAGGGAGAACATATACATGACTTCAAAAAGACTTCCAACTCTAAATTCCTAAGATAATTAAGTTAACTAAACTTAATTAACTATTTACAAGTTGTTGTGAGAATATAATTCGATTTTAATTCTCAGTTTAATTCAAGGACAAATTAAACTGGAATTTCTTGTTGCCATTTCTCAACAGAAATTACAGTTTTTTTCTCTAGAAAAAAAATGCTAATAATGGGAGCTACAATGATAGTGGATTACCAATGAATTACTATGGGAACTATTTCATTCTAAATCCATTTTGCAATTTTCCTTGGATTCACCACCAATAATCATTCAATAGAAACATAATAAAATTCTTAGTTAATAATATTCACACCATCAAAACTATCCTCCATGACCACTAACTTGAGTTCGAACAATAGGACAGACCATTTGCAAATTCTTAAGATTAATTTTAAATATTTTTTTCTCTGACAGTTATAGCAAAGAGATAAGGGAAATTTGTCCACATCCATGCAATGTGAAATTTTCTTACACATTTTCAATGGTCTTTTTTTAATAGTGTATTTAAATTGTTTCGATGTAGTATTAAGAGAGTGTTTTAATGGATATTTAAACATGACTCTTAACTCCTAATCCAATACTAGTGAATTATATATCTTATGAACTAAAGAGTATTAGTGCATTTAGTGTTTGAATATTAAGGTTTTAGTTGTTTCTCTTTATGTGCATGTGTATGTATTTTATATGAGCACTCATTTATAACTTCCACTTTGGAGGAGAGTTTCTCATTTGTACATTTGTGCATTTTTTTGGGCAAGAATTGAGGGGACTTTGAATCAAGAAATTGAAGTGTTTATTTTATTTTAATATGTTTGATTGCTCAATAGAGTGGTTGTTGAAAGAACCATAAAAGATATAAATAAGTGGAGATGACAAGGTAGAACATTGTGTCGTTTGAGTACATTAAAATCATTACTATTATTTCCATCAAGCACTAGTTTTTAAGTTTCCATTAGCATCATCACCAACCTTAGCATACAAATTATTATTACTATTTTATTAATAATAAAATATGCATCATATGAGCCACTTAAATTAGTAATTGATATTATCAAAAGCATACGATTGATTTATAAGCCTCAATTTCATTTGAATCATAATTATTATACATAATTTCATTCATTGAGTAATATTTCATTCAAAAAATAAACCCCAACTTCAATAGTTTATCTACATCCTTGTCTAGTCCACAACCACTAATAGCACCAACAACTAGAATTATATCTCCTAAAAATGGAATTGAATCGTTTGGAGGGATAAGGTAGTAATTGACTAATTATACCAAATCCACATTTAAGTATGATATGGATTATCATCAATCAAATTTGAAGTTTTTTTCTTCTGTGCAATGTGAATGAATAATTAGAGCATAAATTTTTGGCCACAAGATCAAGAATAATGCTTCTCCTAAAAACAATGTCAAGGAATATATAAGGATAAATTATGAGACTTTTTTGTTGAATAATGATTCATGAAGCTTCTAAAATAAACCCTTAAATAGAAAAGATAGTCAAATATTCACTATGAACAATAGAATATCAGAGAGAGAAAAAATATTAAAGAAAAGTAACACCATAAAATACATCTTATGGAAGGAATACTCTACAAGTCATGCTTTCTACAAGACAATACTATTCAACACACCTCTAATACTAGATTCTCATGTGTATTTGTACTTTCTCATGAGTATTCCTAGGGGTCTTATGCAGATTACTCATTATTATATTATTCATTTTAATAAAATAATAGACCTGTTCCATTTTTATGGACACATTACATTCATTATCCTTTTGGGTGCCTTCCCAAGTACCCCGTGTTATCCTCCCTAGGTAGATTGCATTCTATCCCCTTGTTATGCTCTTGACCTACGAGAAATTTCAGAATACCAGAAATTCGAAGAAATATAAAATAGAACAAAAAATGAAATGAGAAAAATGCAAAGTATTTTATTATTCAGAAACATATATAATGTTCACTTGCCTCTTCGAGGGGCCAACCTACAGCAGAGTAGAGATGGATTACAATAAGACTTGATGATATTTACTTTACTAACTAAGACTATTTATAGCTAAATGACATCCAAAACCCTAACTTCGAGTGGTCCTTTGCACAACATGGGTTAACCACTTTTTTTATTAACTACGACTCGTTTACAACTAATTGTGGTCCCTTTTCTCTAATGTGGGTCAACCACTTACAATTATCAATGCAGGCTTTATTTACTCTCTAATTAAATATGATTATGACTCAGCATAATGGGCTTATTACATAAATAAAGGGGTTATGGTTGGACCCTAACATGCCCTCCCCCATCAAAAGCAACATTGTCCTCAAGGCTGAAGCTACAGAAACTGCTGAAGAATAGTGGTTGGTTCCTGGGTCGCATCTTTTGGAGAGGTGTCTTTCCACTTGATGAGGACTTCCTTGATCGTGCGACCGCGAAGATGTCTTTCACAGGTATCGAGGACCTATTCTGGTTTGAACCAGAGTGTGCCTTCCTCATCTAGTTCAGTTAGATTGGTTTGAACTTTGCAATTTTTCCCCACCACTTTCTTGAGGCATCATACATGGAAGCCCAGATGAATTTTTTAAGTTGGTGGTAAGGTCAGTTTGTAGGCAACTGCTCCAATGTGCTGATGTATCTGATAAGGTCCATAGAATTTTGGTGCTAGTTTCTAGTATCCCTTTTCTTTGAGAGATGTTTGCATATATGATTGCAGACACATGAATACATGATCCCCTTCTTGAAATGTGTGCTCAGAATGATGCTGGTATGCCTGTTGCTTCATTTGATTCTGAGCTTGATGTATATTATCTTTGAGATGAGCTATCATGGAAACACAGTTCTATAGGAGTTGATCAACTGCCTGCACCTTAGAACATCCAGGTATATAAGAAATAGGTGAAGGTCGGAGTTGTCCATACACTACCTCATATGGAGTCATCTTGGTGGCTTCGTGATAGTTAGTATTATATCACCATTTAGCTGAAGCTAGCCACTGTACCCATTGATGCTACTTTCTTGAAGTGAAGCACCTTAGATATGTCTCCAAACATTTGTTGACTAATTCTATTTGACGATTGATTTGGGGATGATAGGCGGTACTTAGTTGGAGTTGTGTGTCGAGTAGCTTGAAAAGTTTTTGCCAAAATTTGTTGGTGAAAGTGGGGTCATGACCAGACACAATGGAAGTCGGCATGCCATGCAATTTGAAGATTTGGTCCATGAAAGCTTGAGCCACCAAAGTGGGGGTAAATGGCGTTGAATTGTGTTATATTCTTTCCATGACTAGCCCATGTAGTTAACTGGGGGGTTAGAAGGGGGGCAGAGCCCCCCCTTCACTACACCAATTGCGTAGCGGGGGGAGTCACAGGGGGTTTGAGGGGTGCAAGTAACCCCTCTGTATGGGGTCCAGGACAGTGCCCCAGAAAATTTTGTTTTTGGACCCTATATTAGGTTGGGCGTACCTACCTCTGGTTTTGTTCATGATTTTTTGCACATGGTTTTGGACGCGATGGTTTTTGGTCCATGGTATTGGATGCTTCGGCATGTATAAATATGTATTGTAACATTGAAAGGAACATAATGAAAAATCAAGCTGGTAGTCCTGGTTTTGGGATCCAGGGGAAAATCTGTGTATATGTGTTTTATGTGTTATGCTCTCACATTATTTATTTTCTTTGTTTTAGAATTCATATGCAGGTAATTTTTGTATGGGGTTAAAGCCTACATTTGGTATCAGAATAGTTTTGGCTTCAAGGGGATGCCTTTGTTGCTGAGGGGTTTCGCTCGGGCCTGTGGTAGACCCTGTTTAGTGGGAGATCTGCGAGATCGATTCTAGTGGTGAAAGAAGATGGTGAGCAGTGGAAAGATAGAGATGGAGAAATTTAATGGTCAGAGTTTTGAGTTGTGGAAACTCAAGATGGAAGATCTGTTGGTGGATAAAGATAAGTGGACCGTGGTAGATACGAGTACTAAACCAACGAGAGTGTTCGACGAAGAATGGAAGAAGTTAGATTGGAAGGAAAAGAGCACAATACGATTGTGTGTCTCAGATTCAGTATTGCTGAATGTATCAAGGGAAGCTACGGTTAAGCCTTTATGGGACAAGTTAGGGACTTTGTACCAATCTAAGTCTCTGGTAAATAAACTGTTCCTATGGAGAAAGCTGTATAACCTGAGGATGAAAAACGGAGACTCGGTGACAGAGCATCTGAATGCATTTAACACTGTGGTAAGTTAGTTATTATCTATTGATATTAAAATTTTATATGAAGATAAGTGCATCAGTTTGTTGTGTTCTCTACAAGATTCATGGGATAGTCTAGTTATTGCAATAGGTAACAATACAATTGCCTTGCAGTTTGATGAAATAGTCTCATCCTTAGTGATGGGGGAGATGAGATGGAAAAATATGGAGAGCCGGAATGGTGATGCCTTTTCTATATGAGGACTGTCCCAGGACAAAAACAGAAATAAGTCATCGAGTGGGAGATCTAAATCTCCAGGAAAAATTGTAAAGGTGCTGTGCTGGAAATGTGGAAAGGAAGGGCACTACAAGAGGGACTATAAATCTAAAGCTCCTGACAAAGGAAAGGGATCTGATGATGCTCCTTTTGTAGAGGTGAAAACAACCTCAGATGAAGGTGGGGATGTGTACTTGGCTTCTTCAAGTACACATGTAGATCATGAGGCATGGTTGATTGACTCATGTGCATCCTTTCACTTCACTCCCCATAGAGAGTGGTTCTACGAGTATGAGAAATACGATGGTGGTGATGTCTTCTAGCTGATGATAGGAAGGCTAGATCATTGGTCGCGGAAAGTAAAGTTGAGTTGCAAGGTGGAAGGATTAAACCTCAGGTGTTGTCATATTCCTACATGGCCAGAATTTAATTCTGTAAGCAAGCTGGATGATGCAGGTTAAAAATAGTGTTCGAGAAGGATACCTGCAAGATGTTCAGGGAAACTGGTAGGATGCGGGTTTCAAATTGGGAACTCTGTAACAGCTACAAGGTACACGTTTTTTTTGATGAGTGCAATAGTTTTGTGGTTCCTAAAAGTGGAGTAGAAAATCTAGTGGTCTCTGGAGAGAAGACCATGCTATGGCATCAAAGGCTTGGACATATTGGAGAGAAGGGCCTTCGAATACTTCATGGTAAAGGTATGGTATAAGGTATGAGTAATAGCTCTTTCGATTTTGATTTCTGTGAAAATTGTGTATATGGGAAGTAGAATTGGGTGAGTTTCCTCTCTGATGGTAAGAGGGCGAAATAGATATTAGAGCTTGTGCACAGTGATGTTTTCGGACCTGTGAAGGTTCCATCACTCGGTAAGTCTGTGTACTATGTATCATTTATAGATGACTTCTTAAGGAATACATGGATATATTTCCTTAGGAAGAAATCTTAAGTCTTTGATAGGTTTAAAGAATTTAAGGCTCTGGTGGAAAACCAGATAGAGAAGAAGATAAATGTGATGAGGACAGATAACAGTGGAGATTTTTGCAGTAAGGAATTTGAGAATTCTATAAGAAGTGTGGTATAGCACAATAGAAGACTACTCCATATACAGCTTAGCAAAATGGAGTTACAAAAAGAATGATCAAGACATTGATGGAAAGGGAAAGAAGCATGCTCAGTGGTGCCAGATTAGGGCAGGAATTCTGGGCAGAGGCAGTGGAGACAACATGCTACTTGGTCAACAGATCACCTTCATCAGCGTTGGAGGATAAGACTCCCCAAGAGGTATGGACTGGTAAGAAACCCTCTCTTTCACATCTGAGGGTATTTGGATGTGATGCATATGTACATGTTCCAAAGGAGAAACGAATGAAGTTGGATAGTAAATCTGAAAAGTGCATCTTTATTGGGTATAAGGATGGTTTAAAGGGTTATAAGCTTTTGGAACCCAGTCACACGGAAGGTTGTGTACAGTCGAGATGTGGTGTTAAGAGGGTGAAAGAGTTATTTAAACATGAAGTCCATCCAAAGGAACCTGAGAAGATAGAGTTTGAGCTAAAGGAGGAAGAATCAGACTCTACAGCAGAGGAGGAATCAAAAGATGAAGAGCCACAAACTCTGGGTGTGAGAAGATCAGTTCGAGAAAGAAGGCAGCCAGAAAGGTATAGTCCATTTTCTTTCTATTCAAATTTTTCTTTATCTATTACTAATGATGATCCCAAAACTATGAAGGAAGTGGTAGATTTAGAGGATGGAAAACCTTGGAAAGAGGCCATGGTTTATGAAATGGCATATTTGCACAAAAATGAGGCTTGGGATCTGGTGGAGTTGACGAATGGAAGGAAATCCATTGGCAACAAATGGGTTTTCAAGAAGAAGACAAATGGAAAAGGAAAGGTGGAGAAATACAAAGCTCGGTTGGTAGAAAAAGGTTATTCCTAGGTGCCAAGAATTGATTTTGGTGATATTTTTTCTCCTGTTGCCAAGGTAACTTCTATTAGATTACTTTTATCTGTTGTTTTTGCTATTGATTTTGAGGTAGAATAGATGGATGTGAAGACAAAATTTCTTCGTGGGGATTTGGAAGAGGAGATCTACATGAAGAAACTTGAAGGCTCTCCGGTGAAGGGTAAGAAAGAATTGGTATGCAAGTTAAAGAAGTCTCTGTATGGGTTAAAACAATCACCAATGATGTGGTATCAGAAATTTGATACATTTATATGGGGACTTGGCTTCACTAGAAGCAAAGCAGATCACTGTGTGTATTT
>APFE030987645.1:4544-39902 GCA_000404065.3 Pinus taeda
AGAATAGATGGATGTGAAGACAACATTTCTTCACGGGGATTTGGAAGAGGAAATCTACATGAAGCAACCTGAAGGCTTTGCGGTGAAGGGTAAGAAAGAACTATTATGCAAGTTAAAGAAGTCTCTGTATGGGTTGAAATAGTCACCAAGGATGTGGTATCAGAAATTTGATACATTTATACGGGGACTTGGCTTCACCAAAAGAAAAGCAGATCATTATGTGTATTTTAAATTAATTGGTGACCGTGTTATTTATCTGGTCTTGTATGTTGAGGATATGTTGTTGGTTGGAAATGACAAAGAAATTATCCAGGATTTGAAGACCCAATTGTCCTCCAAATTCGACATGAAAGATCTCGGTGCTGCAAACTATATTTTGGGCATGGAAATTAAAAGAGATCGGGCAAAGAGGAAGCTCTGGTTAAACCAGAGGAGCCATGTCAATACAATACTGCAGAGTTTAATATGTAGGATAGTAAACCGGTGAAGGTTCCTATTCCTATAGGTCTGAGGTTATCTGCTGAACAGTGTCCCAAGACACAAGAAGAGGAGGAGGACATGTCCTATATTCCATATGCAAGTGCAGTCGATAGCTTGATGTACGCAATGGTCTGTACTAGACTAGACATTGCACATGCAGTGGGGGGTATTGTGCAGGTTTATTTCAAAACTACGAAAGGAGCATTGGACAGAAGTGAAGAGGGTTTTCAGGTATTTGTGTGGCATTAGTGATTATGGTTTGTGCTACCAAGGAAGATTAGGATTCGACAAAGTGTTGGATATTCGTGGCTTTGTTGATGCGGACTAGGCTGGAGATCTGTATCAAAGAATATCTTCAAGTGGTTATGTGTTTAAACTATTTGGAGGTGCAGTCATTTGGATGAGTAAGAAACAATCTATAATGGCACTATCAACTACAGAGGTAGAATACATGGCAAGCACTCATGCTAGCAAGGAAGTAGTTTAATTGCAGAGATTGTGTTCAAGTATAGGGTTAGTACAGGAAGCTATAATGATAGACTGTGACAGCCAAAGTGCAATTTTCTTGGCAAAGAACCCTGCATATCATTCAATGAAAAAGCACATTGATGTTCAGTATCACTTTGTGAGGGATATGATAGAAGACAAAAAGGTGTTGCTAGTAAAGGTGGACACTTTGAAGAATACTACAGATGCATTGACAAAATCTATGAGCTCTAAGAAGTTCTCTTGGTGTAGAGAGACAATAGACATTTTAGGGCTGGGAAAATGACTAAGCTCTCTTGTGGCCCCCCGTGGAAAGAAGACAACAAGTGGGAGAATGTTGGGTTGTGTTATATTCTTTCCACATAGCTAATAGGTGGTTTGAAGGGCACTCGTAACCCCACTTTATGGGGTCTGGGGCAGCGCCCTGGAAAATTTTGGTTTTGGACCCTATGTTAGGTTGGGCAGACCCACCTATGGTTTTGTGCATGATTTTCACACATGTTTTTTGGACGCAATGGTTTGCGGTCAATGACATTAGATTCTTCAGAATGTATAAATATGTATTTTAACATTGAAAGGAACAAAAAAAAATGAAAAATAAAGCTGGTAGTCCCAATTTTGGAATCCAGGGGAAAATCTTTGTGTATATGTGTTTTATGTGTTATGATCTCACATTGTTTATTTTCCATGTTTTAGAATTCGTATGTAGGTAATTTTGGTACCGGGTTAAAACCTACACGAATACGTCTCTAGCCTATACTTGTAGATGTTGTGCATTAGGTTCCAAAGCATTTTTATGTTCATTGAGGTTTATTTTATAGTTGATCTTTCTTAAGAAGTTTGCCTTTCAAGGTTCACCACGTGATCTAGATGTACAATTCCTAAATATGCAATCTAAAATGATAAACAATTGTTTATTTTCTTTTAGCAATGAAAATCCTAGCTACTAAGGAAAGAAGAGTAGGATTCTTTCAAGATAGAGTAGAGAGCACACACTAAATGCACTTTTGCTAAATCAATTTCTGCATGCAGTCTAAATGCAAATGCACATGCATGTATTTGTTATTCCATTTCCTTAATGTGAGAATGTCAAAAAGAAAACTAAGTACAGATCTGAACTACTTTTCTTTAAAGCGACTCTTTAGCCATTTCTTTTCAAAAAATGAAAGGAAGACTAAGACGACGCTTTCAATTTCGAATGGAAAACTACTTTCGAAACTTCAAAGCAATTTACAATTCATATCAAATATAATGGAAAAAGTACAATCGACTATATAAAAGAGGAAGACTTTACGACACTCTTTTTCTTGATTGAAAACAACATTTGTGACACTTTCGAATCAAAAAACGACAATTCGATTAAGCTACTTTTTGCAAAGGAGGATTGTAAATGATGACAAATACATCAAAACATTCACAATTCCTTATCAATGGAGGCTGAATAATGTAAAGGAAGAAAGCTTCAACATTGATATACTAATCATAGGCAGTAAAACTATTGAATAGAGCTGAAAATAGTGAAGAAAAAACCAAAATCCAGAGAGGGAAATAGTCTCAGTCAATTATCGCACCTGTCCTTAAGGGAAACAAGGATACATCTCACTTGTAGCACACAGGAGGTGTGATGCATCCAGACTACCAATGAGAGATAGTGCAATGGTCTAGGGATGAGACTGAGCTTGGTTTTCATCCACAGTTTGCAGCTAAGTTCAGGGATTTAGGCTGAGCTTATAATAGATAGTAAACACAAAGTATAGAGGTATGATCTAATGAGGTTATTGAGCTACCACCAGGGCACTTAGGATGTTTGCAAATCAGATGTTCAGTTCATAAACCAGCCTAGAGATTGACTGAAGCATTGTTGATATACTTTGCAGTTGCATAGCAAAAGTAGTTCGAAGGCTAGTTGGCTTAACTTCAGGCTCTGTCTGTAGCTTATAAAGCAAACAACAGTAACAAGCAAAAAAACTATTTCCTCCCCATTGGAGTCGCCATTTTGTTTCTAGGAAAACTAGTGTCTATTCAGATCTGCTAGTCCCACTAAGACATGTAGCTATCTTAGAAACAAACAATTCAAAGTAACTTTTGTTTTCCTTTATGGGAGGTAGATGAGAGAGAAGCAGAGAGCACCAACCTTAGTCTTTCACTTGGCTCCTTGTTTGTTTCCTCTCTCATTTGATAGAGCTTCACCACTCCTTTCTCACTTGTCCCACTTTAAAGAACACCTATAGAGTCAAAGCAGCAAAATGCCATCAAAGCATAGAGATCTATGATACCATAAACAATGTAGAATCAGATGTACATTAATGATACAAATGCATATGCAAATACAAGATTCAGAAATAAGCAAGCATATGGAGGAAAACTCAAATAGATTTATTGATAGAAGTAGAAGAGAGGATTACAATCCAGCTGTCTGATCCAACGCCATCCTCCGAGCATGAAAGCCCTCTTCACCTCATGAGAAACTAGATCACCCAACAGTACAATGTTTCACTGAGAAACCGACAACGCTTCCTTACGAAATACAAAATTCTAACATCTGGATCTCTAGGATGAGGGATCCATATATAGATATTTATAGGGGTGTGAGTCAGCTTCTGGGATTTTGATTAGTGTCATTTCACTGATAGTTCTTGTTTCCACTTGGAGATTTCATGATCTCTTACTCATCCCTGGGCGAATTCAGAGAGGCAAGTGTCATATGAGTTGTTTCTAGAAGATTCTCTTAGTTTCCACCTAGCAAATTTCCTCTGCCATTAGACCCTACAGAAGGGCTTTTCAATATGCATTGCACCCCTTGTGTGTAAAAAGTGAGATGCATCACACCCTCATCATGGAGCAGTCTGTATGGTCTAGTTTTGACCAGTTCTGAGTAGTTTTTTAGGGAGAACTTCTGGGAAATCATGTAATCAGTTGACCTTGGTCCTTTAGGGTATGAAACAACACTTTTAGGGGTTTAAGAGCCCTTGGTTTATTGACATATGTGATTGGGGTTGTAGTGCCCAAATATGTCTATAACAATCTGTAGCTTCCCCTCTTTAATGTCAAACATTGACATTAGCCTTGCCTTATTGGTGGGAGGGAGCTTCAGGTACTAAGCATAAGCTTGGGCCTTAAGCCTCTTATTTCTTGCTTTGACTTCCTTGTACCTGTCTTTTATGTCCTGGTCTTTGTCAGCATGCCTGCTGAAGGATGATAATTCCAAACTAAGTTGCCTGTCCAACATCTGAGTCTGAGATGTGGAAGGCTCTTCCATGCCTTCAGATGGAGTGGTAGGCATACTTCTATTTACCTCTGCATGGGTTACCTATGCTGAATCTTCTATGTACTCTTGTTCAGAGGCCAGATTGAGCCTTTTCCTCTTGCTTGATTCCTGTTTCAAATTTGAGGTGTCAATCCTTGATGTGGAAGCTTCCTCTCTTTTTATCTTTGGAATTTTCTCCTCATTCTTAGGAGTCTTCATGACTAGATGGGTACTCATGGCTCTTTCTTTCACTTCTAGTACATGTAGAAAAGAGTTTTCATCAAGCTGCTTTTCTAAATCTATCAAAGCATTTTCTACATGTACTTTGGTGTTGTCTTGGTCTACTAGGGTACCTTCCACCCATTCTGTTTCATTCATATATGTCGTTATTTCTGGTATGGGGTGGTGGATAAAGGGTCCTAGCTTGACCTTTTGCCTTTTGTTGGTAATGAATTCCAAAGGGTCATATCTCCATGAAAAACTCCTTTGAAACTTCATTCTTTGTAGGATTAGGTCGGGCTATTTACCTGCCTCTCTAGAATTCCATATGAGGGGACCTAATTGATCTTTAATTTTAAAATATGCCTTCTTCTTGGCATTGACAAATTTGACTTCATCTACATTGATGATCTGTCTGTAATATTCTAAGACAATCAACCTCATGGGGAGGTACCTTGGAAAGTTATATGGTGCAAGCATGCAACCATATATTCTGATGTATGTATGGTTCTGATAAAGGTACCAGTCACCAACTTTGGTATGCTTGGAAAGCTAGAGGACTCTTTATTTTTGGGCTTATCCTAGTTGGAGGATTCCCATTGAGCATGGTCATGACTGGAAGCACAAAATAATCTATAAAGTCTGAGTAGGTATATGGTGATCCAAACTCATGGAAAAGTGGGGTCCAAAATATAAAAAATCTGAGCTAGCCCTTGGTGTCAAGATTTTGAAGGGTAGAAGGAAACTTCTCTGACTGATAATACAGAAATAGATGGTATAATACAAAGGAGTATTTGAACACCCTCTCATTTCCCATTCTTGTGAACTTCTCATGCATTCTATCAGCTATGATTGTGGCGAAGTCATATATAGTTGCAGGAGGTTGTCCTGGGGTATAGATGGACATGAAAGCAAGAATTAGTTCATCAATGTACTCACTTGTAGTGTAGCCCAAAGCACATGATATCATGGCTACAATGTTTTGGCCCCATGGAATAGAAGTCCAGCAGGTATCCAATTGAATGTCGGGTTAGGTTTGGCCCTTGTTCGAGCTGCAACATTTCATTAATGGACTTAGTTGTGATAGTAAAATGGACCTTGTGGTCCCAAGACATTATGGTTCCATGGCTAGGGATGTAGCATGCATAACACATATGAATAATATTTGGAAAGATGTGGACTTGGGGGAACTGGTATTTGGGAAAATTTCACTCTCAAAGGCCAATATCATCAGCATGGTTAAGGTATTAGTCCCTACTTTGGCAATGCATTTTGAGCAGGGGCTCTAGGTCAGTAGCGTCGTTTATTTGGAAGTCCCTGTTAGCCAAGGGAAGATAGTCGAGGTCGAATTGAGGATTGGTAATGGGTCTCACATCCATGGTGATGGGGGTAGCTATAATTCAGTTCTTGTGGATTTGAATTATGCTCAGGGGTTTCAGCAAAGGTTCTGTTGGATTTTTTAGTGTTTTAAGGGCAACGGAGGTCTTGTAGATGGTTATGGCTTGGAGTGTTAAAATTAAAGTAAATTTGATATTTTTACTTAATTAATAGTGTTATGATGGTGAATTTACTTGGAATTTGACAATGGACTTGGTATTCCATAGTTAAATACCTGGAAATGGGAAAAATTGACTGTAAATGGTGGTTGATGGCAGCTGCAAAGGTTCGTACGATTTTGTTACAGATTGATGAATGAGTTGGGATATCTGCAACATCTATGGAGGAATGGTAGAGGTTTGTAAGAAACTTTGTTGTTTGCAGGGGTTGCAACGGCTTTCTAAGTTCTCAATAGGAAATGCATGAAAAGAGTGAAAATATGGGTAATTAGGCTTATATAGAAAAAACATTAATTTTGTCGGGTTCAATAATTGATGAATAGTGGGCAGTTTTTTGAGTTATACTACAAAGTCGTTTAATGGGGTCATCTCACCACTTTTTAGATGGAAGTGGTTTTGAGGGGGGCTCACCCAATCTAGTCAAGCTCGTGACACGTAGCATTCTCCAGTTCAAGGAAATCCACCTTATCAGGTGGGTAAAGGATGAACATCGGGTCAGACCGATATGAATATGGGTCATAGGATTTGGGGAAGGGATGATCAATGGGAGTCAGGTGATGGAATTGCACAACGATTTACACAAAAAGCTTTCAGGGGGGGCGCATGGGTCGAATCACTAGTGGTATAGGATTAAATTAAAACATAATCTCATCGGGGGTGCTTTAATATAGGATTAAGGATTGAGGGCGGGGTTTTATATATTTTGTGGGATGTGGGGTAGTCATATAATCTTGAAAATAAACTAAGGGGTGGGATTACTTTATATAAAGGAGTTAAAAGTATACGAGCCAACGTGTTTTTTCAGGAATTTAATATATTTAATTAAAAAGTTATTATGAGGCGAAATGAGTAGAAGGGGTATTGTGCTTAGGTATACAAAATATTATACACTTTCTATACACTTAGTACTTAGGACAACTGTATTTGGTGAGTTTTTCAATAATATATGTTTATCGTCGTGTTTTCATAGGAAAAAGAATTTAGCCTTAGCAAAAGGGGTTTTGTGAGAGGGATGAATGAATTGCAAGGGAATTTAACACTTTTCCTTCTTAAGTCATCAAGCTGAGGGTTCGGTCCCACTAGAAGTTGAAGAAATGCTCTGATCCTCTTTGACATAAACAATTATAGGTATTACTACTTTTATTACAAAAGGGAAATTAGTGAGTGTTATAGGGGTTAAGATGAATGATGTGGAATTAATCATTTAGAACTAGCAAACCATTGCTTTTACCTTTGTAAAATGCTTTATGTACATAGAAAACATATCATTTAAGCATAATGGTTGTGCATTTATCAAGTGATATTTGTAATCATGCAACCTTTCTAATACTTTAACATTTACCTACCCCACCATTTTTTCTTCCTTTATTGTGTGTATTTAGGCTAGCAAACCCTTATCATTCTTTTTCTTTTCTTTAAAAAATAAACTAGCTCGTTATAACCTTATATCATCCAAGGGCTCAAATTAAACTGATGAGCTCCTTTTATTTACTCTACCTATCTAATGATCTGCCAAGATTACACTGTTTGGCCAGATTTTGTTCTCTAACTATAAACATAAAAGTCAAAGAATGACTAGCCAAGATTGAACAAACTGACTATCATGGATTGTGGCATCAATCACAAGTTGCACACAATCATTATTATGCATAAAGTAAATAGCAGTGGAATTTTGACTTCCTCACTTCATGGTCTCTTTTTATCTCTTTGGGTTCATATATTTTCAGTTTTTTTGGGACCTTATCCTTATTATTTTTGTCCTTTGTTTATTCTTTTAGGACATACCTCTTTACATTTTTTAATTTTTTAATATGGAAAACATTTGCAGAAAGAAAAGGTATGTATAATATTACAAGGCTCAATCTTATTCATTCAAAATTATGACTCCTATTGGTATAGGAACCTAATAGTGGCTCTACTTGGGGATGGGATTTTCTTATGAAATGTCAAGAAATTTGTACATTAGTAGCCTTTGAGTTGTCGTTGATGTTACCTTACAAAATATTTCTATGTGCTTCCGCATTATTAATACTTATGACAGTGCATCTTTCAAAGCTTAGGGCCTTCTCTTCGAGTTTCAACTTCAAAAAATAACCATCCAATCCAATATAGACTTTTGAAAATATAATATACTCTAATTCAAAGTGAAAATTAGTAACCACATTCAAAATAGTGTTTGAGTATTCAACCATTCACTAGCGAAACTTCTGCTTCTGTACCATCCATTTCTCTTAGGAAGAAAGAATTAATACCTTTGAAAGCATAAATGACATATGGGATTTTCCATAGAAAATAAAATTTCCCATGTAAACACCTTTGTCTTCCCTCTTTGAATCCCACTTGAGTACTTTGTCACTAAGGTAGAAATCTTCAGCCTTGGTTCTCTTATCAAAAATATTTTTAATCCTTTCATGCACAACTTGAGACCTGATATACACTTCCTCCCTCATTTGTTGAAGATAAATTGTTTGGTTGATTCTCCTTTGGATACTATTTGGTTCAACCTACATTTCTTGAAGCAACTTCATCACTGGTGTTCCCAGGGAAGATTGAAAAACAACTTCCATCCCATAAACTAGTTGATAGGGAGAAGTAACAATTGATTTTTTTGTCGTCAGTATGTCTTGCCATAAGGCATTGACTAGCTTTTTATTCCATATTTTCTTATTGTCCTCTAACAACTTTTTGATGATGTTTACCAGGATTTTGTTTGAGGATTCTACAAGTCCATTTCCTTGAGGATAATAGGCTATGTAATGGCCCAGGGTTATATGATACTTGTTGCAGAAATCTATCATTCTTTTGGATTTAAAGGTTGTTGCATTATCAGTAATGAGCTTAGTTGGACATCCAAATCTTAATAGAATCTTGGTTTCAAGGAAGGTTATGATAGCAGTGTCACTGGCTTGCCTTGAAGGTATGACCTCTATCCATTTTGTGAAGTAGTCTGTGGCAGTAAGGATCCGTTTGTGTTGGGTAGGGGAGGGTGGGTGAATTTCACTAATGAAGTTTAAACCTCATTGTTGAAAAGGTATTCCAGTAGAGATTTGCTTTAGGGGCAAAGGTAAGAGATTTTTCTTTCCCTCAAAAAATTTTCATTTGTGAGAGGAGGTCATATATTTCTTGACATCAAAAAACAAAGTAGGCCAGTAGAAATCAGCTCTAAGAATTTTCTCTGTAGTGGTTTTCCAGGATTAGTGTCCTCCATAGTCGCCTGCATGAAACTTTTGCAACACCTTGTCAGCTTCATATTTTAATATGAAATTGAGAAGAATGCCTTCATGATCTCTCCAAAACAAAGCATTGTCTAATATACAAAATTTTAAGGTTCTTTTTTAAAAATCTACTTTTAGTACTAGATATTTCATGACGAGCTTGTAAACTCAGTAAAACATATATAACATTAGCATACCATGATGATTCCATAAATACTTTGCTGATTAGTGGAGTCGCCATCTCCTCCTCATCATCTATTGCTTGTAATGAAGTTTATATCTAAGGCTTGATAGTTTGATTCAGCCATGAGCTTGGCTAAACCTTGGACCTTGATTAACTTAGTTGGTTTGATTTCTATGTCATAGTCTAAAATAGTAGCAATCCAGTTTCCTCTCTTTCCATTCGGACCCTCCTGAGTTGGGATGTCTTTGACTACTGAATTAGGAACGGAGGCCACTATATGAGAATGTAAAATGTATACCCCAAAATCCTTGATGGATTTGACCAAAGAAAAGGCTTGTTTTTCCATTATGTTATATTTCAAGGGGGCATATCTCAAGGCTTTGCTAAAGAAATCAATAGGTTGTTCATAGCCCTTGTCATTTTTTTGTAGTAAGACTGTAGCACTTGTGTGCTCAGAAGCAAAGGAAAGTAAAATGAAATCTCTGTCAAATTTTGGGCTGATTAACACTAGTTTTTTAGTTAAGGCTAATTTAATGTCCTCAAAGGATTTCTTAGCCTCAATAGTCCATTTTATGGTCGAATATTTTTTCAGCATTTTATCTAGTGATCTAATTAATTCTACTAAATTAGAAATAAATCTTCTAAGAAAGTTAATTTTCCCTAAGAAAGTTTGTAATTCTCTAATGTTCCTAAGGATGTTGTATATGTAAGATGGCTTCTATTCCTTGTAGGGGGTCTATTCAGATACCATCTTTTGAACATTAAATATGACCTAATAACTTTCCTTCTTTCTAACCAAAACAAAGACTCTTGGGTTCAAATAAATCCCATATTCTTGCATTAAAGAAAAAAACCGCCTTAGATTGATCAAAATGTTGGTTCAGATTTTTAAAATTCATTATCTACTCATATATATACACAGAAATCATGAATCCTTTGGAAAGGGCTTATAATTCATAACCCTCTGGAAAGTGGCTCCTGCATTCATTAATCCAAAATGCTTTTTCACATACATGAATGTGCCCCAAGGAGTATTAAAGGCAATTTCGGCTTGGTCATCAGGATGAACTAAGATTTGATTGTAATCAGAAAACCCATCCAATAATGAGATTAAGGTTGCTCCAACTACTCTCTGTAAAATGTGGTCCATTTTGGGGAGAGCGCAATTGTCTTTTAGCCACACTTTGTTGAGGTTTCTAAGATCCACACAGAGTTTGATCTCACTAGTTTTCTTCCTAGTTTGCACCAAGTTTGAGACCCAATCAGAAAATCTAATTGGTGCAATTAGTTTAGCATCATACATCCTCTAAATTTCCTTTTCAATTGCAAGTAATAAGATAGGATTAATCCTTCTAAGTTTTTGTTTCAAAGGCTTTTCATTTTCTTTTATAGGAATGGTGTGTTGTATGATGTTGGTGTCATAGGATTTGAGGTCCTCATAACTAAAAGTGAAGACATCTTGAAATTATTTTAATAATTCAATGTATTTAACTTTTTCAGTTGGAGGTAATGATTTTGAAAGCTTGATCAGTTTTGGATTTTCATCAGTGCATATATTGCACTCCTCTATGTTAGATTTCAAAGGTTCCATTTTGTGTTTCCTAGGAACATTATTTGGATTAAACATATTTTTGAAATGGGTTAATCCATTACGTAAGAAATTGTCTTTGCAATTAATTACTTCAGTTTCTTCGTTAATTATTTCATCATTCTCAACTTGCTCTAGGTTTTCTACGTCTGACTTAGTAAATTTAGTACGATGAAATCTGTCTACTTCTTCACCTTCTATCTGATTTAGTTCTATGTTATTTTTGATGTTAGGATCTCTTGAGGTATCTATATCTATATTGCTATTTACAAATTCTTCTTCCGAGATAATGAAGTTGTTTATCTACTTATCGTCAAAAAATATTTGCCAGTTCTTCAAATTATCTGGAATTGCAGGTCTCTACCTAACTTCAGCAGTGTAATGATGGTTAGGTTGGAAGGGTAAGTTGCAAGTGCTGGCAAATATTGCTAAACTATGAGCCCGCATATTGTGTTTTCTAGGAATTACTGCAAGCTTGGTTTCTAAGAAAGTGTTAAGTATTTCTACAATGGTTCCTCTATAACAACTTAACCTAGGGTCCTTTTTCATATATACAACATGAATCTATTTTATAACTAGTTTAGAGTATCCCATGACAGAGACTCTTTTAGCTCCTAGATTTCTAACTAATTTAAGTCCTAAAATTAGTGCTTCATACTCGGCCATATTGTTAGTACATTTAAAATTTAGTCTGTATGCATGGCCTTCTGAGTGATTATTCTCCAGATTGTATATCCATACTCCTGCTCCTCCTCCAAACTTATTGATTGACCCATCAAACTCAAGATGCCATAACATCTCTTGCTCATAATTTTCATCATCTAGTGCAACAAACTTTTCCTAATTTATAGAAATTTGGCTATCTCTTTTATTAGAAAGTTATAAAGTTTGGTTAGTTTCATTCTGAATTGAAACTGTGATTTATTTTGGTTTTGTATCAATGTTGTATAAAAGAGTTTCTTGTGTTTGATCAACATTATATAAAGGAATCAATGTCTAAACCTATGGAGTAGATAGCAAAGTTTTTAGGCTGATTCATTAAAGTTTCTTGGTACAGCTTCTTAGGTCGTCCAAAAAAAAATATTGTTTCATATGACATATCAAGTTGTAAAGATCCCTAAATTTTGGCTCCCCATGATCTGGATAACAACATGCCATGCTTTAGCGGGATGTCAACAACCACAATATTGATAAGGATGCTTTTGGTAGGATATTGAACTAAGGTAACGCATAGGTCTTTAATCAATTCTGGACACTTTACTTGACTTGAGTCAAATGAAAATAAGTCCTTGTGAGGCCTTGTAATGTCTAGGTTTAAATTATCCATTATTGATTTGGGCAGTAAGTTGTGGGAGGCCCCATAATTCAACATTGCATTGTGTAGAATTTTTTCATGGATGCTAAGGCTAGAAAGGTGGTATTCCTCCTTATAGTGGTTTTCCACTAACATCTGGACCAAATATAAGTTTTGGTTGGTCATTAAACAAGTTGACTGAATCCTCATTTTCAACAATGTTTAAAGTCTGGTCTATCTGTGTCTTGTAGGTTTCATTCTTGATTGGTTCTGCTAAAGGGATTGAAATCTTTAGCTTAGATACCTCTGCTCCCAAGATGAATGGAAAAGGGGTGTTTTCTATTTGAGGGTTTTGAATTTTCACCGCAAGGATTTTAGAGGGATGGTCTTCTTTTCCTTTATTGGAGAACTATTTTTGTTTTTTTTCAAGTCTGGTGTTTTGAGGTGTGTCCACTTATTTTTTAGGGGGAATTGAAGTGGATGTTTGATCATTAGAAGATTGATTAGTGTTTTTATCTACAATGGTGGGGTTATAAGGATTTTGGTTTTGTCTGGGGAGAATCTGGAGGATTTTAGAAACCGGGGCTTCTTTCATTTTCTTGGGTTGATTTGACATTGTTTTCTTAGTTTGATCAGGGATATTAGAGTTGATTTTACTCCTTAGGTTATATTGGTTATACACTTCAAAGATGGCAGAATCATATCCTTCTTTATAATCAAATGACGTTCTGGACTGGATTTGTAATTGATGTAGCATATGCAGTTCCTACTCATCCTGGGTTAGAAAAACAATATCTTCATCATTTAATCCCATCATGTTAATGTGTGTATCTTATTCTGGATCATCTGGTTGGGATGTTTCTACATATTTTTCTTGAAAAGGAGGCCTAATATTTTGATCAGGTCCATTTTTTCCAGTGTTCTGGTTTTGGTTTTTCCTAAAATTTGGGTTTCTAACTAAAGGTGCTTGTTGGTTATCCCATTGAGTTTTCCTCTCCATATTGTGTATTCTATCCATTAGTTTCTCCATACTTTTGGCTAAATCATCTATTTTGAGGTCAAATGGTGAAGCTTCATCTTTTGAATTTCCTCCCCTTTCATTCCTAGCTCTGGCTCTTTTAGCTAACAAATTAGCTTCTACACTAACTGCTACACTTTGCATTTCCTCTAAGGCTAGGTGGTTTCTTTCCCTGAATTGATATGCCATGTCCATGTCAAAAACATGAGGAAAATTTATTAATGCTAAATCAGGTCGGGTATAAGTTTAACTGGAATTGCATTGTATATATTATTGGATCTAGTGTAGTAATCTTGTATAGTTTCATTGAGTCCTCTCCTAATATTTTCATACTCTGAAAGGATCTGTAAGGGGTTCCTTTTATTTTCCCATCTATTTAAAAATTATTGATAAAACACATCTAAATTTTCATTACTATTACCAGGAAACCCTCTAAACCATTTCCTAACATAACTAGTTAAAGAATGAGTAAATAGTCTCATTTGAACATCCCCTATATCAATTTCATGTAATTCAAAGTAATATGTCATCTTATTGACATGGTGTTATGCAGTGTATGGTCCTATGCCATCAGATTGAACAATTTTTCTTTGGTAGTTTGTTGGCATAACACCGAGTGGGGCATGCAAGACAAGAGGAGCACACATATTGGCCATGGCTATAAGTTGGGAGTAGCTAATATGTGGGGTTGAGGTACTGGAAGATGATACAATAGTGGAGGATGAACTAGTACTAGTAGATGGTGAATGAGTAATGTTAGGTTAGTGAGGGAGTAAAGGTATAAATGATGGCGGAGAATGGACTTCAGAAGTTGAAGGGAACAATGGTGAACTAAGAGTAGTGGACAATTGTTCAAAAAGCTTAGGGATATTAGCAGTACTAAGTGATGATTGTGGAGAATTCAGAATGTATTCATCAATTTACTGATTAGCCTATTGGACTTCAGGGTTTGCAATGAAATCACGATCTAGGACAATATCATATATTTCACTTCCAGAATTTGATTTAAATAATGATAGATCAAATTTGTCTTCAAAGGGAAGATATTCTAAAAAAATCCACTCATCAGGACATGAATTAGCTTTAACTAAGGATGTGTGACTAGCTGAACTTTCTTCTTGATGGATTTTCTTGAAATCAGGTTGGGATTATAAACTACTGGGGTAGGGTTTGGATTTGGGTTAGCCCTACTATAATGATTTCTCCTTGAAGCTTGAATTTAAAAAAATTTAAAATTGTTTTCTTTTTGTGAGATTTTTTTTTTTAAATAAATTCTAATCAATCACTTTAAGACGCTCAAAATACAAATTTAAAAAATTCTTAAAGATTTATTAGGGCTAAGGGTTTGAATCCCTAGCATGGTCACCACTATGTTATCACTTAGAATTTTTCCGTCCAAGTTATCAGAGAAAGGAAAATACCGAGGTAAACACAAACCAATCCTTTATGTATAGGCTCTAGCCAACCTATGAATTAGAAAGGGCTCTCTCTATATAATTAAGCTTTGTTTGCTTGGATTTTATGTTAGTTCTTAAAGTTCAGGGGGTTTTGATTTGTATTGAATGTTGAATGGTGGAATCCTCAAAACAGATGGATAGAATGAAGTCTCTGGACCATTGGGCTATGGAGTCAAAGAAGGGAAATAGAACTAGGATTAATTAATTAAAGGGAGTGTTCAAAGGGCAAGCTAGCAGAGTGAAGTACAGGTTTTCTAGTCAAATGGGTGAAATGATCTTAACCAAGGTGAGAGAGCACTTAAGAATTCTCAAACCAGGATTAAAATGAGGAACAAAGGATAATCATGAGCGAAGGGAAATTAAGAATCCTTTACTATAGATTAGATGGAAACTACCTAAACTAAGGAGCAATCAAGAATTTCTTAACTCAGATAATTAACAGAGAACATTTAAATGCACAATAGTTAAGATAGACTGCAATGAAGCACGTTATGAGATATATTCCATATTATAACATTCAAATTTCAGATACATTAAAGATTATGGAAATTTGTCTAAACAAATATAACAATAGATGAGAAAATACTTGTCTATACTTCGCACTACACATGAATCCTGTGAAACGTCTTGGCTTTATTCATTAATACAACTTGCTGGTCCAAACAATGATACAATAGCTTATAGTCTTAGATCAAGAAATCCAATATAAATGTCTAAGAATCCACCCTACATACTTCGATTTGTGAAGTATTTATACAAAAAATTATTATAAAATATCTCAAACTAACTTGATATTTAATTTGGGAAATACAAATATCTTCTTGCAAGAAGATAGAGACAACTAATGAACTATTTCATGTTGTCCCTTTTTATTTGGTACTGCTGGATATTATGGTTGGATTTGTAGCCCTTCGTGATGGCTTGCAGTTGAGATGTTTCACACTGGAATATTCTTCAACTTTTATCTTTCACTTGATACTCTTTGACAATGCTACCTTATTTTCATCTATCTACCTAGCTACTCTCATTTTTACTCTGTAGTAACTTCTAACTGTAAATTTATCATAGTAAATTAGTCATTGTCTCCCACCATTTTGCATTAGGTAATTTTCCTTTCCTCATCCTCCTATAGATCTCATCAGCTTCAGTATATTTGGCAAAATTATGTTTGGTGAGAAATAAGTGTTTTATCTCATGCTTAAGAAAAAACAAGTTTTCCCCCGGATGCGGGTGACGAGACAGTTGTCAGTAAAGAGCCACAGGGAAGCCATGTGCCATCCCGTGCCCAAGCTCTGCATTAACTCCTCTCCCCGCTGCCATGGAATTACAACTCAGGGAAGGCGACAGGCCATTAACGCGGGTTATGTCACCATGGCAAGTAGGCAGTCTGCAGCTACGGTGATTTGGGTTAATTTTAAGGGACGTCGGCAGGATCATGGTGCTCAGACGCTCATTTGCTGCTTCCTCATCCAGGTATCCAGGTCTGTGGGAAACGTTTTCTGGATTAACGTTGATTGCTGTGAGGGCACTATTCGAAGGGGGCTCTGGACTGTGGGGCACAGAGCTATCACTGCTTCTGCATCCTTATCTGCCCCTGCAGCTATGTTTCGTCGCAGAGGACCAGCTCGTGGAAGGCCAGCTCGCCCTCCAGCTGATCGACCGCGGGTGCAATGCTGTCGTTGCCGCTACCACAAAGGGGTTCAGGCCACCCCTATTCAGGCCAGCCAGATCCTGGACACGGGCAATTCTGAGGCGGAGCCTGCCCCTGCTCCAGCATTCGGGTCTACCATCTTCTCTTTTGGTAGCACGCGGGATAGGCCACGCATCAATGCCCATGTTTCAGTCCTTTTTCTCGAAGAACCTGAAGATGAAGATGAAGGCGCAAGCAACATGGGAAAATCCCTAGTGGGAGGCCAGGGGGCAGAAGAACAGACACCAGTGGCGACGCCTGGGCAGGATCCAAAAAGCCCTCTGGCTCAGGAAACCACGACCACCAAGGAAAACAATGAGGAGGACTGGGAATCTCTACAGGAGAGATACGGCTGGTGCGAAGTGGTGGAGGAGAAGCCACCAGAATAGCCCTCAGCTGGACCACCTCTTCCTCACCCATCACTGTTCAGGTTTTCTTCTGGTTCTTTCTAGTCTTGATTCTGTCTTTAGGTCTGTTTTAGTTCTATCGATTCCAGGTTCTAATAGTCTGATACCCCAGTGCGGGATGTTTACGTTTTTGCTCCCATGCCCCTGTGTGGGCGGTTCTAGCCAGTTTTTTGTGCCCCTGCGTGGGCGGTCCAAGGCAGCAGTCGCGCCCCTGCGTGGGTGGTTCAAGGCAATTTTCGAGCCCCTGTGAGGGTGGTTTAAGGCAGCTTTCGTGCCCCTACATGGGTGTTCTGGAATTGTCGAGGTTTTGTTTGTTCTTCAATGGTTAATTGTCGATGTCTCAGCACAGAAGTAAGCCCCATTTCTGGGCATGTTTTGTCCTGTAAAAGTCAAGCCCACAGTGCCACTGATGGCCTTGGGCATTTTTTCATCCTGGATGTAATTTACCCACTATACATAATATAATAGGTAGTTTTTACAGAGAAAAAAAAAAGAAAAAACAAGTTTTCAAACGTGTTGTACAAAACTCTGCCTATTAGCAATGCTTTTATCGATGAAGAGTTGTCTTGTTCCTTAGCCAACTGTCTGAGTCTATTACCATAGTCCAATTGTGTCATGAGTTTGTCATTGATAACCAAAGGACTCGGAGAACCTTTCTCGCTCAAAATTTGGAATTTAGCCATGAACCTATCAATGGCTACCTACATATTGTTGAACTTTTCTTCTAAGTTAAGCATAAGGTTCCTTTTGGAAAGGACCTTCCTTATTCCTAAAATGGTCTCAGTGCTATCTTCTATATTTAGCTCATGGAGCTTTTTGTACCTTAAGAAACTAATTTCCTAGTTGCGAAGAAATTATGCTTAAGACATTAATGATTATTGTTTGTTGCCACTTATTTGTCACTTCATTTTTTCTTGTATTTTTAAATGAAGGACCTAGAAAACTTTGTCTTTAACCGTTAACACATATGTGGCAGGAAAATTTCAGAATGCCATTTTTGCGAGATATAAATGATGAATGAAGAAATCTTGAAGGATAAGTTTAATATAATATGCTACTTAACACAGAACCTACTATCCGTCACGTGGAAGAATTATAAAAATGAGAACTGAATCATAGATAATATGCTACTTGACACAGAAACTATTATCTGCGACCCTTGGAGAAGTTAAAGATAATATGCTGCCTTACACAAAAACTATCATCTATAACTTATAAAGGAAGATGAAAACATCAAGTATAGGAGTGCTCTTTTAAGGGATTTTAACGTTATCTACATAATCAAATAAAGACATACAACTTCATTACTATACTTGAAAGAACAAAACATAAGATGGCACATGATAGAGAAGTTACAAAATTATACCCAACGATTCATGGAAACTTCTGATTCTTTCATTAAGAAATAGTTATATGAGGAATTAAGTGGCTTAGTCTCCAGGTTCTCCAAAATTCAAACTCCCCAACCTCTTCTCTGTAAATTTTCCTCCTTTTATACATTGTGAAACAGTCGCTGATCTCTGAAACTGCCAAACTACTAAAGCTGTTTCTCTAACTATCTGAAGTAAGAATTATTACAAAATACTACACAAAGGGTAAAGACATATCAAAGAACATAAAATAATAGAAAATAACTGAACATGACAATGACTGATGACTTTTCAGATTTGTTAATCTGTTATCGAGTTCATCTCTGTATGCCTTAATAATAATTAATCCACTTTAATCATAATAAACTATGTTTCACTTGTGCATAACCCGGGCTTATGTATCTATCGAATACATTTTGATTGGCCAAAATGCCAGAAAATACACCCAATTTCCTTCCTCTTCAGATTTGGTTTTAACATTAATCTTTTTTATTACACAGCGAAATCGACACAAAACACGCAAAGTGGAATTGAAAGGAATTAACTCTGTTTAATAAATCTATTGGATCCACTTGTTCAACGCTCTGTTGACTTCCCATCACAAATTGCAATTAGTACTTTCCATCGTTATATCAACCTAATCTTTAATAAACTACGACAAGATAGGCGCACCAAAGTTATAAAACATAATATATACCATATCAAGTCTGGCCATTGCATATCGCAAAGTGTTATGTGATAATCGTGGACTCGTCGAGGCTTATAAAACATAATATATATATGCTTTGGGTCTATCCCATCGCATATCGCAATCGTCAGAACCAAACACCTGTACATAATGCACTATGTTATACAGTGGACCCGTTAGAAATATTAAAATGTAATATATAAAATATCGAATCTGCCTATCACAAATCGCAATTGGTGGAACCAACACCCATTGATTTGCAGATCCAGTGGGACTTTTAAACACAATGTATATATGTTTCAAGTCCGACCCAGAATCGCAAGTCGCAATCGATGCTATCAATGGACCAATAATCCATAACATTGCAGACCCACCAAACTTTATAAAACGCAATATATATATATATATTTCAGGTCTAGCTCCATATAACCATTTATATAACGATTTGATTTGTTCGTATATCGACCTTGGTTACATTGGGGCCAATTATTTTACAATTCTTTCTCTTGCAATTTCAATGTATAATAAACAAAATAATTCATTTCCCTTAGACTGTGCGGATGTGAATAAAATAAGAGAGCTTCATTAAGGTTGAACCCCTGTAATGATTTTTAGACCACCCATTGTGATAAAAGTGATAAATAAGCTTAAACATAATATAAGCTACAACATCTGGCTCCAACTGGGGATAATGGTTTTGCCACAAAATCACTGAGAACCATAGAATAGTGCCTTATCCATTGGGCATGGAGTCATATATTGCTTCGCCAAGCTTAATTGTGTGAAAATTTGTACAGTGAACCCACACCAATATCTGCAGTGATAAGATGCTTGCGCTTTGATAGAAAAATATTGAGAATCGTAGATGAGTAGCCTTAGTTGGGCATGGAGTCAAAAACTGCGAAAACCCTAAAATTTGACAAACTGGAACAAGACAATATTGAAGTCTGAAATCTCTGCAAACTAGTTTCCAACTGGGAAAGTCACCTTTATTCATCAAGTAATGATTAAACTAAAGAACTGCAACTGGAAACCAAATGTTCAACCCCTGAGGCTATTTATGTACAAGTTCCTACATATGTACATGATTGGTCTCCATCAATTGAAGTCAATCCTCCAATGGTACTAGGTTAGCATAAAGGCAGCTCACAACAAAAATTAGAAGCATATCCAGAAAATAATATGTGTAGATTGTTGATAGATTCTTCCATGTAATTTTCGAGAGGATCTTCAAAAGTGTAAGAAAAAATATAGTCTTGATTAGCTCCAAAAAGGTCTATGTACGCAAGTTCCTGCTCGGTTAAACCTTTTATTGGGATAATATGTTCAACAGAAAAATCAACAACATATTTAATAAAATGATCTATGTCACTTTCATGTCTCCACTTTTCATCTCTTAAATTTGATTGAAAATAATTTGTAATTCTATCCTCTGATCCATGGGCATCCTTATGTTCTTCAATGCAATGATATGCAATCTCTTTATCATTTTTCTTTTTACATAAGATAGCCTCTTTTGCTATGATAGATGGCTCAATATATTACTGTCCAACATATCCCACTTACTGGTTTCTTCCTGTATCTTCAACACCCAACTGATACACTTGAAGAGCTTCGTCCTATTCACCATTTAAACCATTTTCATTGTAGATAGGAGGATAATCAAATTTAACAAAATAGGAACTCTGGGGATTTATTTGCAACTTAATTATTTCATCCTCTTTTTGACCATTCAACAGAAATTCTTGATGCATATTTAAACTTTCCTCCATCCGAATAATCTCTTAATTTCCTTTATTGACTTGTTTTGCAGGTTGCGATTCTTGTGGAGTCGCATTTGGTGAGGAAGCTAAAACTTGTTGCTCACTATTATTTTCTTGACTTCTTGATCTTTTCCCCAATCACAAGTCACATTTCTTATGTAGTTCAATCTTCATAAAATCAGAGAATTGCTTCCAATATTCAACTATATTATTTTCATCATGAATGGCATTTGTTTCATCATATTTGTACTATTCTCCTTCGATACCAAGTTCATCTTCATCTACTACATATAACGTAGGTCTATGAAAATTCTTATTTTCTAACTCTAACTTGTTCAACTTATCTGACAAATTTTTAATTGCATTACACATATCCTCCAATATTTGACTTTGAGGGGATTCCATATTTGCCTTTCCCTTGTCTTGGATAGGTTGTGTCTCTGGTGCTTTTCTTGCAACCACTAGATTTGATTCTATCTCTAATGTGTTTGTTTAGATCTCATTAATCTAGCTATAACCTCTCTGAATGCTTGATATATTATCAACAAAATCATTAGTTTCATAAACAATATTATCTTGAACCTTTAATGTTTCTTTAGCATCATAATATTCACAACAACATTAAAAAAGAAACTTGTGAGGACAATAAGTTCTACAATAATAATTGAATACTGAATGGAAATCTTTCAAAGATGAAATGCTTGAACGAGGCAGAGACCTGAACCAAAGCCTAGCTTCAAGGTCCAATGAAAACAAAAAAAGCTCCATCTTCACATCTTCATGAATAATGCCTTACTGATCCATGCATTCATGAAACTCTTAGAGGTGTTGAGCTGGGTCTTCATATTTCTTTCTACTGAATTTTGGAAGATACTCATTCCAGGCATAGAATGCAGGCATATCATGAGGATAGCCGGTGAGCCAAGTAAAATAAAATGGATCAAATTTATGGCTAAAAATGCAAGGAGAGCCATTAAAATCTAGAAAAGAAAAATTCGAAGTGCAATGGAGTCACCAATTAATGTCGTAAGTGAAAATCACACGTGTGAATGTACAACCAACTACTAAAACTTGTCATTCTCAAGAATCAGCTTCAAACATAATAAACCTATGGAAAAGTGTTCTTACTGAATTATTTTGCAGGTTGTGGTCTCTATTATTATGGAGTCAGTTTTTATTTCTTTTATTCAAAACAACCAAGTATTTCCTCCTCACTAAAAAACCAGAGGAAAATAGTGAAAACCCAAGGAAAAATGTTCTTGTCTTCTCTCCTCTCAACGATGCCAATTAATCTTGTACCTTTAGAAACCAATTTCGTGGCTATGGAGAAATTGTGCTTAAGACATTAATAATTGTTGTTTGTTTTCATTTTATTATTTGTTGTATTCTTAAATGAAGGACCTGGAAAACTTGGTCTTTAACCCTTAATACATATGTGACTGGAAAATCTGAGAATGTCATTTGTTGCTAGATATAAATGATGAATGAAGAAATCCTGAAGGAGAAGTTTAAGATAATATGTTTCTTAATATAGAACCTACTATCCATCACTTGGAAGAATTATGAAAATGAGAATTGAATCATAGAAAGTATGTTGCTTGACACAAAAACTATTATGTACGACCTTGGAGAAGTTGAAGATAATATATTGTCATACACATAAACTATTATCTATAACTTACAAAGGAAGATGAAAACATCAAGTATAGTAGCGCTCTTTTAAGGGATTTTAACTTTATCTACATAATCAAATAAATACCTGTAGCTTCATTACTATACTTGAAAGAAGAAAACATAAGATGACACATGAAAAAGAAGTTAAAAAATTATACCTAACAATTCATGGAAACTTCTAATTCTTTCATTAATCAACAACTATATCAGGAATACAATGGCTTAGTCTCCAGGTTCTCCAAAATTTGAACCTGCTAACCTGTTCTCTGTAAATTTTCCTCTTTTTATACATCGTGAAACAGTTGTTGATCTCTAAATTTGTCAAACTACTGAAATTGTTTCTCTAACTATCTGAAGTGAGAATTATTACAAAATATTACACAGAAGGTAAAGGCATCTCAAAGAACAGAAAATAACAGAAAATAACTAAACATAACAATGATTGCTCACCTTTTGGCTCTGTTAATCTCCTGCCAAGTTCCTCTATATATACCTTAATAATAATTAATCCACTTTAATCATAATAAATTTTGTTTGACTTGTGCATAACTTGGGCTTACGTATGTATCAAATGCGTTTTGATTAGCAAAACCACCATAAAATTCACCCAATTTCCTTCCTCTTCAGATTTGGTTTTAACATTAATTTTTCTGTTTACATAGGGAAATTGATGCAAAACACACAAAGCAGAACTCAAAGGAATTAACTCTATTTAGTAAATCTATCAGATCTACCTGTTCAACCCTCCATTTATTTCCCATCACAAATTCCAATTGGCACTTTCCATTGTTATATCAACCCAATCCTTAACAAACTACGACAAGACAGACGCACTGGAATTATAAAACATAATATATATATGCTTTGGGTCTGGCACATCGCATATCGCAATCGGTGGAACCAACACCCATTGCTCTGCAGACCCGTCCATACTTTATAAAATGCAATATATATATATATATAATATATAATTATAATATATATATATATATATATATATATATATATATATATATATTATATATATATATATATATATATATATAATATATATACATATAATATATTGGGTCTAGCTCCATATAATCATTTATATATCAATTTGATTTGTTCGTATATCAACCTTTATTACACCAGGGCTGATTCTTTTACAATTCTTTCTTTTGCAATTTCAATGTATAATAAGCAAAATACTTCATTTCCCGTAGACTCTGCGGATGTAAAGAAAGTAAGAGAGCTTCATTAAGGTTGAAGCCCTGCAATCATTTTTAGACCACACATTGTGATAAAAGGAATAAATAAGCTTAAACACAATATAAGCTACAACAGAGCTCATATCTATTCTTGTTGTTGAGGAAGTGGATGAGTCTATTGGCATCCTTAGGCTTATCTCCCAACTCCTCCTTTACTTTCTAGAAAGATTTTGTAGCTATATTTATTAGCTTTGTTTGTTCAAAAATAACTTGAATTGATGGACAAATATCGTTGACAGAGTCAATGTTAATGGCCCACAACATTTCATTGGTTTTCCCAAGGGGTCTCTCTAGTGTTAAGTCTTTGTCTAAGACTTTGATTCTTTCATGCATTCTTTGGGCCTTTTGTGCTTCTTACTTTTGCTTAATTTGGGCAAGTTTGTTGTCAGTTTCCAAAATTTCCACGTTTTATCTCAACCTATTCATTTATATGGCCTCGATAGACATAGCTTCCATGGCTTTAACCAATTCTTCTGCTTTCTCTGCTGAAGCACCTGTTGTTGTTGTAGATTCTACTGTTACTAGCAATGTTGTGGCAGGTGGAGTTGTTGGTGCCAGTGAAGCTTCCAATGTAGAAGGGACCATCATGGATAAAGGAATGTGGCAAAGTCATATATAGTTGTAGGAGGTTGTCCTAGGGTATAGATGGACATGAAGGCAAGAATTGTTTCATCAATGTACTCACTTGTGGTGTGGCCCAAAACGCATGATACCATGGCTACAATGTTCTAGACCCATGGAGAGAAAATAGTTGATACATATGGAGGGGAGTCCTTAGGGATATGTTTCTCCTCCCTAATGAAAATAACTGGGCCAATTTTACAGTGCTAATCTTGGGATACAGGTCTAGCAGGTCTCCAATTGAAAGTGGGGTTAGGTTTGGCCCTAGTTGGAGCTGCAACATTTCATTAATGGACTTAGTTGTGATAGTAAAAAGGACCTTCTGGTCACGAGACATTATTGTTCTATGGTTGGGGACGTAGCATGCACAACACATATGAACAATCTCTAGAAAGATGTGGACTTAGGGGAACTGGTATTTCGGTAAATTTGACTCCCAAAGGCCATTCTCATCAGCATGGTTAAGGTATATGTCCCTGCTTTGACAATGCACTTTGAGCAGGGGCTCTAGGGCAGTAGTGTCCTTTATTTCTTGTGGATTTGAATTATTCTCAGGGGTTTCAGTAAAGGTTCTATGGGATTTTTCATAGTTTTTTGGGAAACAAAGGTCGTGAATATGGTTATGGCTTAGAGTTTTAAAATTAAAGTAAATTTGATACTTTTACTTAATTAGCAATATTATGAGGGTGAATTTAATTGGAATTTGACAATGGAGTTGGTACTCAATGGTTAATTACGTGGAATTGGGTGAAATTTACTACAAATGGTGGTTTATGGTGGCTACAGAGGTTCATACAGTTCTGGTACGGACTGATGAATGAGCTGGGCTGTCTGCAGCGTCTATGGAGGGATTGTGGAGGTCTTTGATCAAACTCATTGTTTGCAGAGGTTGTAACAACTTTCTGTGTTCTAAATGGAAAATGTGCGAAAAGAGTGAAAAGAGGGCTAATTGGGCTTATATAGAAAAATGTTAATTTTAGCAGGGTCATTAATTGATGAACAATGGGCAATTTTTTCAGCTATACTGGATGGTGGTTTAATGGTGTCATTGCACTTCTATTGAGAGGGCAGTGGTTTTGAGGGGGGGTCACCTAATCTAGTCGAGCGCGTGACACGTAGCATTAGGGGTCGGGGAAGGTCACCTCATCTAGTCGAGCATGTGACACGTAGCATTGGGGGTTAGGGAAAACCACCTTATTAGGTGGGTAAAGGATGGACATCGAGACGAACTGATATGACTATGGGCCATAGGATGTGGGGAAGGGTGTATCAATAGGGTCTGGCGATGGAGTTGCACAGAAATTTATGCAAAAATCTTACGGGGGGGCATGGGTCTAATCATTGGTGGTATAGGATTAAATTAAAACTTAATCTCATCAGGGGCGATTTAATATAGGATTAAGGACTGAGGGCAGGGTGTTAATATATTTTGTGGGATATGGGTTAGACATATATTTTTTAAAATAAACTAAGTGGTGGGATTACTTTAAGGAGTTAAATATATAAAGACCAAGAGGTATTGTATTTAGGTATACAAAATATTATGCGCTTTCTATACACTTAGTACTTAGGATAATTGTATTTGGTGTGTTTTCGCATAATATATGTTTATCATGGGGTTTTCCTCGGCAAAAGAATTTACCCGTAGGAAAAGGGGTTCTGCGAGGGGGATGAATGAATTGCAAGAGAATTTAACACCTTTCCTTCTTAAGCCATCAAGCTGAAGGTCCAGCCCCACCAGAAGTCAGAGAAATCTTCTAAGCCTCTTTGATTTAAAGAATTATAGGTATTAATATTTTTATTATAAAAGGGAAACTAGTGAGTGTTATAGGGGTCAAAATGAACAATGGGGATTTAATCATTTAGAACTCGTGAACCATTTCTTTTGCCTTTATAAAATGATTTTTGTACATAGAAAACATATAATTTAAGCATAATGGTTGTGCTTTTATCACGTGATCTTTGTAATCATGCAACCTTTCTACTACTTAACCATTCACCTACCCTACCATTTTTTCTTCCTTTATTTGGGTGCATTTAGGCTAAAACCCTTATCAATATTTTTCTTTTCATTACAAAATAAACTATCTAATTATAACCTTATATCATCCAAGGGCTCAGATTAATTTGATGAGGACCTTTTATTTCCTCTACCTATATAATGATCTGCCAAGATTACACTACTTGCGTAGATTTTATTCTCTAACGATAAACATAAAATTCAAAGAATGACTAGCTAAGATTGAACAATTTGACTATCATGGATTGTGGCATGAAATACAAGGTGCACACAATCATTATTATGCATGAAGTAAAATAGTAGTGGCATTTTGACTTCTCACTTTCATGGTCTCTTTTTGTCTCTTTGTGTTCATACATTTTCTTTTTTTTTGGGACATTATTTCTATTCTTTTTATCCTTTGTTTATATTTTAGGACATGCCCTCTTTACATTTTTTTAATTTTTTAATATGGAAAACGTTTTCAGAAAACAAAAGTATGTACAATATTACAAGGCTTCATCTTATTCATTCAAAATTATGACTCCTATTGGTATAGAACCTAACAGGCAGCATAGTAGACGAGAGAGTTGAGACTAGGCCAGTCTAGGCCCACATAGCCTTGACCTAAAGCCAGAAGGGCCAACACATAAAGGAAATATGCCTTTCATAAAGAAGCCAGAACTTCTGGAACAACCAGAATAGTTGACGCATGGCTGATACAAAGTTTGAAAGGCAGATGCAAGGCCTATGCAGGGCCAACGCAAAAGTAGCTAGGAACAACCAGTCTTGTTGCCAGATTAGCTCAAATTCCGTCAAGTGAAGTGAGGTAAAAATAACTCAATGTTTCTGCCAGTATTTTTCTCTATAAAGGATTGCTAGACAATAATCCTAGATTCGTATTTAGAATTTTCTCCTTCATAATAATAAACCCTCAAAGATGTTGCGTTAGTTTTCCCACATTCGGTTTTTCTGGGAATTATTGTGTTGCAAAATAAGTGTGTCATATGTATCTTCTTATTTTCTCTGTTTTCTGTTTCATGAGATCAACTACTAAATTAGTGTAGACTAGAAAAGTAATTTGATCCAGTAATTAGAAGAATAACTTAATGAATGTAATTTAAAATCAAGTAGGTTAACTAGATTCAGATTTGCTGCAGTATGGGTTCCTTCATAGTAGGAATTTTCACATGGTATCGGAGCATCGATTTTGAAATAGGGAAGAGCAGATTTGATGTTGAGTAGTGAGCCCAAAAGATACACTTGGAAGCAATTCGAATCCCTTTGAAGTGATTGAGCCGTCCTTGCCTGGAAGAATATGCAAAGAAATCTCTCTTTCAGTGAGATGACAAAGAGGTACAATTTCTAGTTCGTGAGTTTACAGAGGTAGAGGGAGTGATAGATAGCCTCAGTGCAGTACTTGAAGGGTTTAGTTTCTATTAGGGAAAAAATTCATTGGAAAAGAGTGAAGACACATAGAAGGGGAATTTTATCCTTAGAGAACTTTCCACGAGGAAGTTCAACTTGCTCACTTGCTAAGTAGCTGAGGAGTGCTAAGCAATGACTGGAGGAGTTAGTTCAACTATTGGCTAAGATGGCATCAGCTAGGCTCAAAGATTAGGACAAGTTGGAAGGTGCTTCCAACTATGTCATATGGAACACCAAAATATTAGTTGTTCTAGAGGAGTATGATCTCGAGGGCTATGTCAAAAGTGTTTTAGTTGTTCCTGCTGACAACGATCAAAAAAAGAAGTACAAGGCCAAGGAGGGGAAGGCAAAGAGGCTCATTCTCAATGGATTTTGAGATCATGTGGTCTCACACGTGCAGGGCAAGGATACAACCTGGGAGATGTGGGAAGCCTTTTCGTCTATGTATGAAGGCTCTTTTGAACAATGGAAGATGCATTTAGAATAGAAATTGCAACAAAACTTGATGCATAAAGGAGAAGGGGTGAACCTATATCTTTAACGTCTCTAGGACACTAGAGACTAGCTTTATACAGTGGTGTACACTCCTCATTCAACCGTGATTGTCAGAATAACCTTGAATGGAGTCTCAGATAAATAGAAAGTCTTCATCCAAAGCATATTGGATAGGAAAAGAGTACCTTGAAGGGATGAGATATGGGTGACTCTTCAACAATAGGAGTTAAGGAGGGACCTAGTGAAGGTCAACCTCAATAGTACCAGCGAGAGTGGCACAAAGATGAAGGAGGAGGAGGAAAACATAGGTATAGCATCAAAGGGATAACATAAGAAGGACATTTCGAATGTGAAATGTTTCAGATGTGGCGATATAGGTCACTTTGCATATCAGTGTCCTTGGAAGAAAAAGGATAAGGAAGAGAAGCATGACCGAAAGGTTGCAAGCATGAATATAGACAAGGATGATTTTTCCATGAGTGCCCACACATCTCTAGGAGGGAGATGGGGTGATACTGAGTTGTAGTCAAGAAGACTACATGTGGAAAGTAACCTTGAGAATTCCACCTATTGGATGAGTTCCTTTCTATGGGAGCCCATGATTCAGCAGTAGCAAGATGGATGTATTGTTAGATGCTATTGTTGATTGTTTGGAGGACATATGTTGTAGCTTGGCACAATGCATAAGTTAACAATAGTGCAAAATATTTAGATGGTCAGAGACTAGTAGCAGTTAGATTCCAACATTCATAGTATTATGCTGAACACAATTAAGTTCAGTTAATTTTGGAGGTTTTTTAGTTTCTACTCTCAGTAGCTGAGTTGCAGTATGGATGTAGTGTTAATAGTGGAAGTGCTAGCAGGGTTTGAGAGGGAGTTGTAGTATAGATGCAACAATGGCAGTGGAAATGTCCTAGGAATCAATACAAAATTAGCGACAACACATTTTTGGTGGCAACAACAGTGTAGAAAGAAGGTGCTTTAGAAATAGAGCAGCATGCAGGTGGACTTTGCTATTAGAGCACTCTCCTCAGTAAGAGGGAGTGTTATTTTTTGGTAGAATCAGAAGTTCTCTAGCCTTGGAAAATGGTGGAGAGACTAAGGCACGTGACCTCTAAAGAAACTAGAAACTATTTGGTAAAATTACACCTCAATTGTGGTTTAGTAAAATAATCAATATTGTTAATGGATTTCCTAAGTCTAAACTTAAAGAAATTAAAATATTAATGGGTATTAATCAAAATATGGGTGAGAATGATCTAGAAGGTGAATCAATTAAAATTTTAATCTTAGCCATTTATTAGAGACTTAATCTTAGTTGCTGAAGACTCAACAGAAAAAGTATAAGGCGGAGGCTTGGGGTTCATTTGAAAGCGCACACACACAGAAAGAATTGATCTAGAGTTCGATTTCTAGGGCTAGGAACTTGAGAAATCCAAACTAAGTGATCATTCTACAGCAGAGGGGCGAAGAGAATATGGGAGAATGACTTTCTAGAGAACACTGACATAGAGGTGGAGAGAGATTGTAGAGAGGTAGCACAAGAGCTAGGAGAGCTAACACTAAGCTAGTCTTGGCTCACGCAATCTTGACCTAAAGCCAAAAGGGCCAACACGAAAGGGAATGTTTCTGGTCACACAGAAGCCGAAATTGCTAAGGACTATCGGAACAGCCAAGAAAGCTGACACAGAGGAAATATAGCTAATACATTCGACAACCACATCTCTAAGTTCACGATTAAAAAGGACTTCATAAGGATGAAAAGAAAATTGCACCATCAAGACTTTTTACTTCTCTGAAGTATTTCAAGCAGCTCTCAGATTTGTTAAAAAACCCAAGAAATTTTAGTTGAGAAGATAGATACAAACTTAGTGAATAATGAAAACCCAATATCCATTATTATGCCAAGATGTGCTCTACAACTTAGTATGGGGGTAGATCTCACATAAACATAAACTTAAACATAAATTTTTAACATGTAATGTTTAACATTTAACATTTTTAATCTAATGTGGTCCCTATTTAGAAATCAGTCTAATTATTATTATGTATAATCGCAATATAAATTTAAAATATAAAGAAGCTTATGAACACTAAAAAAAATGTATGTTAAATAAATAAAAATATAAATAAACTCGAGGTATGGTAAATAAACAAAACCGCTTTTTATACTTACTTCAAAGCTATGGTAAATAAATAAAAATATAAATAAACTAGAGTTACCATAAATAAATAAAACATTTTTTTATGTTTAGTCCATAAACCTTTTTATATTAAAAAATACTCAAAAAAGAGGTTTAATTTAGGTGAATCATATGGTTGAAATACCATTTTAATACCATTAGCTAAATACCATGGCCCAAATACCATATTTATAAAAGAAGTATGGTAACCTTTTTTATATTTAGTCCATAAACCTTTTTATATTAAAAAATACTCAAAAAAGAGGTTTAATTTAGGTGAATCATATGGTCCAAATACCATTTTAATACCATTGGCTAAATACCATGGCCCAAATACCATATTTATAAAAGAGATATGGTAAATTGATAAAAATATAAATAAACGAGAGGGATGGTAAATAAATAAAACAATTTTTTTATATTTACTCAGTAATTCAATTTATATTTAGGAACACTAAAAATGAGGTTTTATTGGGCCAAAATATTATTAATACCATGCAAAAAACAGTGTTAACCGAAATATTAATATTAAGAAAAATAAAGATGGCACATGGTATTCACCCATGGTATTGAGAACCAATGTTATTGACCCGTGGTATTCACTAATGTAGCCTATTTAAAGGGGGAATTAAACCAGCATAGATCCATCTTTACTCTCGACCTATGAGAGGGATCAAATATCCTAATATGAAAACTAGCACAGAGTAAAAAACTATTTGATCCCTCTTGGTGCTTGGTATCAAGAGTAAAGATGGATCTATCCTAGTCTATTTCAATAAAACACTTCAACACAATCTAACTATTCTACATTTTGGTGTTTTTGTGTGAATCCGACAACACAATTTGTCCATTTTATGTGAGATGGTCAATTTTCATTGTTTAAATTGCAATTTTGAACGTAGAAATGGATTAAGCACCTTCAAAAAGCCTTGGGTTTTAGATGAAATTAAATGGAAAGCATTTCCTTTTTTTCTTCTCTCTATTTTTTTTGTTTGCAACCTCAAACCCCAAATCAAAAATTTGATGGAAAATAAACCCCGAACTTTAGATTAAATTAAATGAAAAATATTTTTTATCTTTCTCTCTCTTTCTTTTTAGCCACAGTGAATGGGTAACTCATTGGAGTAATCTAAGCAATGCTCAACTTCAAATCCGAGATTTTAGATTAAATTAAATGGAAAAGATTTCTTTATCTTTTTCTATTTCTTTTTTTAACCATAGTAATGTGTAACTCATTGAAGTAATCTACACAAAGATCAATGTCAAACCCCAAATTTTAGATGAAATTAAATAGAAATTTCTTTCTCTCTTTGTTCTTTTAAAACCATGGTGAATGAGTAACTCATTGGAGTAGGCTACACAATGGCTAACATCAAACCTCTCATTTTAGATGAAATTAAATGAACAATATCTTTCTCCCTTATCTCTTTCTCTAAGATGGTTGGGGAACCTATTTCTTGAGCCTAATGACAATAACCCAAAAATGTCTCAATGGTAAATCCCATGGACAAAACCCTTATCTATTTCTGTTGTGGCCTCTTATATTATTATTTGAATATCTACCTCCTCTTCACCTTTTCCTATAGCCATTTTTTCTGTTTGTTTCTTACTATTTCTTTAACCCCATTCTTATCCTATTTCTTTTCCTTTGTGCTCCTCAGCACTTAGATATTTCTACCCCTACCCACCCAAATATTTTAGATGTGGTCCCTCATTGTTATATTTTTTCTTTTTGCCCATACTCATTTAGATATTTTTACCCTTTCCCACTTAAATATTTTCTTAGAGGTCCTAATTATATGTTTCTCCATCATGTTGTTTTCAGGGTAAACTTCCCTCTTCCTTGTTTTTTTTAATCACATATTCCTTTTAATTTGGTTTAATTTATTTTATTTGTTTATTATTTTTAATAAAAATACATTTTTACCATTTTTAAGAACTTTTGATATTTTAAATTTTAGATTTTAATTTTAAATTCTATCATTGTTTTTTTATTTTTATTAAGTTTGTTTTAGAGGTTATTATATTTGGGTAAATTTGGGTAGAGAAGCTCTTCTGATTTGAGCTCAAGGTCAATTAGCGAACACTTTCAGGAACACAAAGTCGGCACATCTTCCAGCCATATATAATCATTAACCTAATCATATACTTTGGTTCTTAAGTTCACACACTCCAGCGAAATACGTGCACTAGTTCTCTCTGAAATATGAAAGCACTGTTTATATCTAGAAACAGAGTGGCGGTAACTTAATTTTTTATTTTTTTCCATTTTAAAACAGAATGGCAGGTTGAAGAATTCGACAGTTGGTGTGTAGAGTGTTACTAAAATTAAAACGATGTCATTAAAATAGTACCCTATTGATCACGACTGATTTTCGCTTTGCTACTTTTTGTTTTGACTCTGCAGTTTTAATATCCGAAGCACCTGCGCGCGTCATCGGCAGAATAACAGTCTGCGTAGTTGGTAGTCCGTGATCAAACAAAGAGCCGTAAAAGTTGGTATGGTTGAAATGGAAGGAGAAAGCCGAAGCGGTCGAGAAGAAACACGCAAGGCAGAGAGTAGCAGTCGTGGTAAGGGTATCTCAAACCCTTCCCCTTTGCCCCGCCGTAATGCTCGGAGGAAGAGAAGTAGGAGTAAGAGTGTGGACAATGACAGGAGGAGCGAGGCAGAGAGTAGCAGTCGCGGTAGGGGTATCTCAAACCCTTCCTCTTCTTCACGCCGTAATTTTCAAAGGAGCGAGGCAGAGAGTAGCAGTCGGGGTAGGAGTATCTCAAACCGTTCCTCTTTGCCCCGCCGTAATGCTCGGAGGAGAAGTAGGAGTGTAGACAATGACAGGAGTGTGGGAAATGACAGGAGGACTGTGGAAAACGAGAGGCCGAGTAGGAGTGTGGACAATGACGGGAGTGTGGATAACGACAGGAGGAGGAGTAGGAGTGGAAGTCGGGATAATGACCGGAGGAGGAGGAATGGAACCCTAGATAATGACAGGAGAAGGAGCAACAGGAGTAGCAATAGTTTGGATGGCACGATCATTAGTTCCAATCAACCTAGTTTGGATGGTTCGATCATTGGTTCCAATCAACATGATGATATTGACGTGAGCAGCAGGAGAAGACGAACAGCTAGAATGAGTGTTCCACAGTGGGGTAACATCAATCCCTCGTGGACTCCTGCAACTGTTACACAGCGGAGTTACATCATAAGTGACAATACAACACTAGAAGTGATACGAAGTCTGCAAAGAAGGGGAGAATTGACTTTGGAACAAGCTCAACTTTTGATGATGATACCCGATGATCAGCCCATCCGACCTGCGGATAGAGACGCCGTGCAGCAGATGCCCCGCGTAGTCGTTTCTGAAGAACATATCAATAATAACGATGATAATCCAACGTGCTCAATTTGCCTGGAGAAATACCAAGTGGGGGAGGAGGCACGCTTAATGGAATGCGGGCACATGTACCACAAGACCTGCATATTTGAATGGCTGGAAAACCAGCACACCTGTCCGCTCTGTCGATTTGAAATGCCTTAAACAGCCTAATGTCTTAGATTTTATTTCTTTGCTATTTAGTTGGTTGTGATTTTATTAAATAAATACTGCAGTGTGAGGTTGTGATTTGATTAAATAAGTACTGCACTGTCATCGTTGTGACCTCATTAAATAAGTCGATTTGAAATGCCTTAAACAGCATAATGTCTTAGATTTTATTTCTTTGCTGTTTAGTTGGTTGCGATTTCATTAAATAAATACCGCAGTGTGAGGTTGTGATTTGATTAAATAAGTACTGCACCGTCATGGTTGTGACCTCATTAAATAAATACTGTAGTGTCATATTCAAACCTGATCACGTGTCATACTGATTGGTGAAAATATTGGTTATGAAAGATTCCTCATTTCGCTGTATCTTTAGGCTTTGCTGAGACAATTGAACTCCTTCATTTGATGAAGGTCTGGTTTGCTTTTTGCTATATAATTTCATTATTTATGTTTTAGTACATGAATATTCTGAGTTTGAATGTTTAACAGATTACGTATGATTATTGATCATTTTTCAAATTCATTGTGTTTTGTTGCTTTGAAAATTAAAAAAATATTACAAAATAGTTGTATTGGATGTTTTGGGGAAAATGTGAAGTTGTTAGATGTATTGGTCAATTTGGTAAAACTTTAAAATTTCTTCCTAAAAAATGGAAAGTTGAATAATTGATAGATGTATTGCTTATTTTGGTGAAAAATGTGAAATTGTTAGATGTATTGGTTATTTTGGTAAAACTCTAAACTTTCTTCCTAAAAAAATGGAAAGTAGAATAAATTATAGATGTATTGGTTATTTTGGCAAAAAATGTGAAATTGTTAGATGTTGGTTATTTTAGTAAAACTGTAAAATTTCTTCTTAAGAAATATGGAAAGGAGTTTGAGCCTTAGGCTCAAACCTACATTATGTAACAAATAATTGGATGTAGACAAGCTAGATAACTAGTGAGTTTGAGCCTTAGGCTCAAGCCTACATAATGTAACAAAACATTTGATGTAAACAAGATGGCTATCAAGTGGCTATCAAGTGGAGAAACAAGTGGACTTAAACCATTTTCTTCTTTTCAAATATTGAGTTTGAACCTTAGGCTCAAGTCTACATCATGTAACAAATCATTAGTTGTGTACAAGATCCCTAACAAATGAACAAGCAAGGGGGCTTAAATCCTTAGAGATTGGACCAGGAATCTTTAGTGTTTCTTTATTGTTATTTCCCTACCTCTAAGGTTGTCTAACTTTTTCTTCCTCCCTAATCCATTGTCATTAATTTTTTTCCTTTTACCCCTCTTGGCTAGTATTATTTTTTCCCACACCCATTTAGATTTCTAATTGGCCATTATTATTTTCTCTTTTTCTAATTGCCCATTTCAAAATTTTCTCCCTAATCAATCATTATTATTTTTTCTCTTTAGTAGGACTCCCTTGTTTTGATTATAGTGTCTCCCTTCCACTTTAGTTTTTTTAACCCCTTACTATTTTTTATTTAGTGTAATTTATTTTATTT
>APFE030987646.1:0-33659 GCA_000404065.3 Pinus taeda
TTAAAATTGTCAATGAGCACATGCATGCTCGGATATCCCACCATAGGGTGGATAAGCATTATGTTGATGATATGTGTGGTTTCTTTTTTGAAAGAGGGATTGAATGTGGAAATATGGTAAGTACCATGTTTGATGGTGAATTGAAGTTTGAAGCTGCCACTGTAGCAACAAGTTATGAAATGGTTGGAACTGCTCATGAAACAATGTGTGAACAAGCAACATTTGACTTTGGCATATATGAAATTATCAATAGAGAAAAAAATGATTTGGTGGATCCAACAATTGGAATTGTTGATGTTAAATTTGATGAAGAACCATTAATTAGTGATGAGTGATTACACATGATGCAACATAAATAACAAATTGATATGTTGTTATTTGGTGAGAGAGACCCACTTGTGATTGGAAGCCAAGTGGAAGGCAACATGTTTGCAGCAATAGAGGTTGGTAAAAGGGAAAAAACTGAAAACTATGAAATAATGATAGAACAAAAGAAGGCAGAGAAGAAAGAGGTAAAGCAAGAAACTCTCACTAAAGAGCATAATGAAGTTGTTTTTAACATTGATTTTGAGTGTGAAGGTAAATATGATAGTAGTCCAACTCAAAGAGAAGACGAAGAAAAAGATTATAGGTAAAAAGTAGTAGTACCTGATGATGGAAGTGAAAAGAAAGAGATGGGAATTTCTGAAGACAAAGATGAAAACATTGAAACAATTTTTCAGCAATGGAGTACAGAAGAGATCAAATATTGTTATCAATAAATATGGCAGAAATAAATTTAGGGATATGAAGCACAAGAAGCAACGCAAAGAACACAGTTTGAAGATGAAGAGTTCTGGCAGTAGCCCATGAGTGAAAGAATCCTTGAATTTGTAGAAGACCAACTCAAATAAAATTCAATACAAGAAAAAGAAACATTGCATAAAAAACAAGTAAATAAAGATGGAGCCTCATGTAAGAATGAGCAACAAAGAATGAAGTAATTTCAAGGATATAGAATTTGGAAAAAGAGAAAAAGAAAATGAAAAATTGTAAAAGTTTTGAGTCATTGTAAGCTTAGCTAAGACTTAGACCAATAGCCATGTTTGAGTGATGCTTGAGTCAATTTCTATTGTAATCCTAGTAGGCATAATTGAGTCATGTTGAGTCATGTTTGAGTTATGTTGAGTCATAAAATCGTAATTAAGGGGTAGTGTTGGAAATTGTAATTACTTCCACATGGCAAGAGTTGTCTAAATTTGAAGAGTTTGCTAGCTGAATCAAGTCGAGTGAGTTCGAGTTATGTTATATTTTGGGAAAAGTTGAATTTAGAGTGTGTGTGCATGTGAAATTATTTTGGGTAAGTCGCTAGTAAAAAAAGGTTAAATACCCTTCGCCAGGTTTATTGTAATCAAGTCAAGTCGGATCAAGTTTATGTGATCAATAGAAAAGCAAAAACTCCTATTATATTTTGTGTGTGAAATCTTGTCTTTCCTCATCTCTGCTTTTCCAACAAGACATACTAAAGCCTTTTGGATAATTATCTTTACATCCTAGAAATTTGTTGAGACAAGATAAAGCTTAACTGACCTTTTGACATGAAGTATTGAGATAAATCAAAAGTCAAAATCATGTCGAAACTATGAAGAGTGAAGTTTTGAGTATAAAGGGCCCTCAATTGCAAAGAATTTGATTATTTCAACTGCTATTATATAGTTGCTTCAATATCTGCTAGAAGAAAAGAGTGAACTCTTATTCTGATTGCAGTCAAAATTTAAAGCGCTGGGTTATGATGGAATTCTACAATTGGGCGTAAAATGCAGTGTACATATGCCTATGCATTCAACCATTATATCGTTGAAAATTTGATAATTTTATACATAGATGTATAGAGTGCCCGAATATTGTGATGTCAATTGAATGCAAATAACATTAGTGTAACTAAGTAAGTGCACCAGGTATCGTTATTGTGATAAAACAATGGAAACCGAAGTATGTGGGAACATTACTAGATTGAATGCAAATTACATTAGTGTAACTAAGTAAGTGCCTCAGGTATCGTTATTGTGATAAAACACTGGAAACCGAAGTATATGGGAACATTACTATAGACCTGACTATGCATTGGTAAGTCAATATAACATGTGGATTATCCACATATTATATTATGCAATAAAAATAGGAGCTCCTATATGGTACTTTGATATAGAAGATTTTCTTTTATACAATCATGGTGGTAGAATCTCATGTCTAAGACCCAAAATAGAATTGGTCGTACTTTATTGGTATGGGTCTACACTTGTAATTGATATGATGTCATATATCACTAAGTTCATTCTATTGTGGAGCTAAGGAAAGGTTTAATTTGTATGAAGATTAATTAAAAAGAGAGTTGAGTTCATTCTGTCGCATATCCAAAGAAAAAGTCCATTTTGCATGAAAATTAATTCAATGGCATTTTCAAGTTATTGCAGTTGTTTGAGCCAAATTGAAGGTTGAAAATAACAATGCAATTAAGTTTGATAGATGGATTCTTCGAATACCTGCTACGAACTATTGAGCAATGTTACCCACATATGTGGGTAGTTAATGAATGTTAGGGTTTTTAGTGATTGCTTGAACTAGGATTATATGACCATATGTTTAATGACAAGAAATATGTTTTGAGCAGGTGATAGTGATTGTAGTTGCAGGCTTTGTTGAATGAATACAAGACCGATTGATACAAAGATCATATTAATTACTTATCACAAAGTAGTGAATTGGTTGAGGTTGATGTCTTGGTGCAACTAGGGTTTGCTGTGCACATTGTGTAGTGGTTTGATTTGAACATAGTTTCCAATTAAACGAGAACTATTTCTTTAAAATGAGAACTCTAGCAAAAAAAACCTCAAAAAAACATGAAAAAATAGCCTGAAAATGAAAAGTATTGATGCTACATCCACACCTTTTTTTTTGTCGGGTATATTTTACACATTTTTTAAAAATGGTAGTGAAAACCATTTTTTTTTTTGTGCAAAAAACACCCTGAAAACGAAAAGTGTTGATGTTGGAATAACGTTTTTATTTTTTTATTCTTTTTCTATATAGGATAAATTTTCAACATTTTTTTAGCAATGGTGTTAAAGATAAAATATCATGGCTCCAAAAAAAACTTAAAATTCCAACAATTTTCAGGCATGACAGTAAATATAAAATATCATGTTTCTGAAAAGCCTTAAAATTCCAACAATTTTTAGCGATAGTGTTAAAGATAAAATACTTATAACTATTTTCAACTATAACATTAAAGATAAAATATCATGATTAGAAAAACCTTAAAATTTTGACAAATTTTCAACCATGAAATTAAAACCAAAGATCATGACTACAGAAAACCTTAAGTTTTCAACATATTTCAACCATGGCATTATGGAAAAATTATATGACTTAATTTTGTTTTAAAATGAACCTCTAAATGAAAGAGTCATTATACCAAGAAAAAATTCATTTTTAAATGCTAAAAGTATAACTATTTTAAAATCTTAGCCTGAGACAACTTGACACATTACAACAAAAATTTAAAAATCAACCATCAAATTGACACGTAGTGTAGGTAAACTTGACCCATTGCAATGAAAACTTCAAAACCAACCATGAAATCGACACATTATGGGGGCAAAATCAATCCATTATAACAAAAACTTTAAAATAAACTATCAAATTGGCACATAATGGGGTCAGGTTGCTAGTCGAAGATTGACACAGACCCTGTAGAAAAAAAATGAAATAAAATAAAATAATAAATAAATAAAAATGAAAAATACAAAACAAATTTATAATTAACATTGAAAAAAAAAGAGTTAATAAGTACATAAAATATTTTATCTAACATAAAAATACCCAAAATCAAATATAAAAATATTAAATAGAACAAAAAACATATAAAAAAATTCTAACTATTATAAAAATCAAAATTTTAAATTAAAAAAATTAAATAGAAAACAAAAAGTTTTGTTTGTTTGTTTGTTTGTTTGTAAGTGTAGGTAGTGCCTTCCTTTTCTATTTAAATTAACCAATGAGACCAGATACATCGTTTTGGTGGCCTCAACCTGCCCTGAAGGGAAACCAAGTCTGTTGGCCACCTTAGTTTGCTATAAGCATTCCAAAACCAAAATTTTACTAGTCTTTCCATCCCGGCAATGTGTACTAAATAGTTAGAAATACTTGGTAAGCTACGAACTAGAATGAAACAACAAAAACAAGACAGTTCACTAACAGCAAGAGAGACAGTGAAGGATCATTCCTCTTGATCACCAAAATTCAGATCAGTATCAATGGGGGTATCCATGGGTTCTGCATGGATTGGGGTCGTCTGAGTCATCTGAGTCAGCTTCTGTTGTATCTCCTCTAGCTTGTTATTCTGCATCATCATGATTACCTAAAAAATTTTCATTTCTTTTTGCAGGTTTGGCATCCCTTGGGTGATTTCTGCCATTTCCCCTGCCACCCGGTCCAGAGCCTTCGCAAGAAGGTGTTTTAACACCCAATAGATGTGAAGAGTTTGCTGGTATAGCGTCAAAATTCCTCGAGTATTACTAGGATCTCGGATTACATCTGCCCACTCTTCTATCTTAGAATCAGATTGTTCCTCCTTCACATTTGCTTCCATTTCTTGAATAATCTCCCGGATGTCATCATCCATGCCTTCCCTATAAGCTCTAGCAGCTTCTTGGACTGCTGTCAGAGTAGATCTCCTCCCTCTGCATTGGCTATCCGGTGCAGCATTTGGAAGGTCTTCTTGATTCCTCTATCTCCGACGTCCTCTCCCTCCTCGCCCCCTTCCGCGTCCCAGGCGTGCCATTCTTCCTTTTACCGGTATCTGTTTACAATTTTCATTCATAGAGGTCATATTTTGAGGATTTACAAAATAGCCATTTTCCTCAATTTCTTGGTTTTTATCCCACCTCCCCTTCTCCAGTCCCCTTCATTTGTTTGGGGGTTGCAGTGATTGCCTTTTCCGGAATGAAGGGAATTAAGAAGGCCTTCTATCATATGAACCAATTCTTGGGCTAGGTGCATGATTTTCATGTCCCTCCCATCTGCCTCCCTTTTATCCTCCACTGTGGGTTGGGTGATTCGACCCTCCATGTTTCTCCCCAGAATTTTTGTTTGGCGACATTTTCTCCACCCATCTAGAACCCTTCCCTGGTTCTGTCCCATGTCACCAATATGTTGCATGGCAGAGTATAAGGCAGCCTCACGCCTGCTCTCTTCTTCACCAGAGACTTTCAACATTTCGGTTTCATCCAATATACCATTCATGACAGAGGAAAAAACTAAGGAGGGACCAGAAATAACATACCCGAAATCACGATTTTCCCTGGGGTCTCCTTCTGTTTGCATTGCACTCTTCTCCTCTTCCTCCTAGAGCAACTTGCCTTTCCTTCTACCCTTCGTCCCTTCGTATGATATAAAACATCTGTCCCTCTCCCTCTTCCAATACTGCCGCCAATTCTGCTTGCCTCTTTCACTCCACCTCTCCCACTCCAGTTTCTTGGGATGTGCACTAACATGTAGTATGTTGCATTGGTGGGAAGGACGATGCCACATATAGGGATGGGTTCCTCGATCCTGTCACAATCATGACTTTTCCTGCCACCCTCACCTGCTTTTCTCCACATCTCGATCAGGGGAAATAGAAAACAAAAAGTTAAAAAATAAATGAAGAAACAATAAAATATTTCCAAAAAAAAAATAATCTAAGATGTTTTTTTTTTAATTAACAAAAATAAAATAAAATAAAATTGAATATTGTTAAAAAAAAAATTAGAAACAAACGAAAATAAAAACAATATTTAAAAAAAACATTAAAATAAATTCATAAATAAAATAAATAAAACATTAAAATGATATGAAAATAAAAATAGAAAAAAACTGTTAAATATTTTAAAAAATATATATTTTTAAAAATTATTAAAATAAAAATTAGAAAAAAATTAAATAAAACATTTAAAAATATTTAAAATAAACTTTAAAATTTAAAAAGAATAATTAAATAAGGCCTACCTAAGAAGCCTTAGCGGCTGGGCATGGGCTGGCCGATGTCTAGAGTCGATTAGCCCCAGTCCTAGCCTGTAGCCCCTTAGGTGGCTAGTCTGGTGGTGGTCGATTCACAACATGGTGGAGGGTGATTCCAGGAATCACCCTTTAGCTGCAACATGGTAGAGGGTGATTCCAAGAATATCACCCTATAGCCCTAGCACAATGGAATCGACTAGCCCACACCTTGGCCCGTGGCTCCTTGGGTGGCTTTGGGGGACTTGCCGATTCCGGCATAACGGAGGGTGATTCCGGGAACCACATTGCTAGCCTCAACACAATAGATGGTGATTCCTGTAATCACCATCTAGTCCCAACACGATGGATGGTGATTCTGGGAATCACCCTCTATTATTCCGGGGCCAGAGGTTGATTCCCAAAATCACCCTCCATCGTCAGAGGGTGATTCCAGGAATCACCCTCCACCGTGTTGGTGGCGAGAGGGCATCGTGGGTGATTCTCAGAATCACCCTCCACCATGCTGGGGTCTAAAATGTGATTATGGGAATCGCCCTCCGTCGTGCTAGGGCTAGAGGGCGATTCTTGGAATCACCCTCTGTCATGCTGGGGGACGAGATGGAGTCGTGGGTTATTCCTAGAATCACCCTCCACAGGCTGGGGATAAAGGGTGATTTTGAAATTAGCCAGCCCCCACCCAGCCCCCGAGGGGCCATAGGTGGGCCTCATTTATTTATTTTTTTAATTTTTAAACTTATTTTTTTTTAATGTTTTTTTAAGTTTTGATTTTTTGCTAAGCTTGGGTAGGAATACATCTATATAATGTCCAATATATCACCTCGATCGGGCGGAAAATTAAATCACCGACTTCACATCAAGGAGTGCCTTAACATAACACCCGATCACCGTCTATCCAAGACCCCATGGACGTTTTTTTATTTTTATTTTATTTTTAATGCTTTTTATTTTTATTTTTATTTTAATGTTTATTTTTCAATTTTTTTAATGTTTTCAATTTTTATTTTTTTTTAAACTTTTTTTTATTTTTCCTTGATGGGGGTGACCAAGCTACGAGACAAGTGGTGGCACGTTGGAGTGTGGAGCCAGGTGGGCCTCCACGCGCAACATGAGTGCCTTAAAGGTCCATTGGGACCTGGTCTGGACTCCCGTGAACATCACATAATGTGCAACGTAGGTAGAAAGGTGGCCATTCGCAGTTGTTAGGCGATGAGGAGGGAGTACTGGCTGAGACAAAGTAGTGGGGTATTGGCATCTTGGCTCAGTTTGTGGATTGGGGCAATAATGCAAGATGAGCTTGGGGTAGGTGGATGTGCGGGGGATTGGAACCTGCAATCAATTTGGCCGTGGGATCCAGGGGAGAATTGGAGTAGTAGGTGCGACAAGGGATATCATTCCGGGGTTGGAGAGTGTGGGTGGCATGCAATCGTTTCCCCTTCCTCACTTTGGTTCTATCTCTAGGTAGGGGTTGCTCCTCTAGAGAGGCAATGCTGTGGATAATTTGGGTCTTGGTCCAATCCTTGGAGCGGCTCGTCCACTTCAGAGACTAATGACACAACCCCTATTCGCCGACAGATAGTGGAGAGGGATACAAGAATGACACCAACAGTTTAAGACTCCTGGGCACCGATGCGGTAAGCAACTTGTTTTTGTATTTGGTTCATATCCGGCTTGTGTGGTGGGTTGAATGGGGCAACCATATTCGTCCCTGCGGTGGTGCAACTAGTGGTGGAGGCGCAGGCTGTATGTCGAGATAGAGAGGACGTGCTCACAGAGGGGGAGCTGGCCACAACATTGGAAGATCGTCCACAATAGGCAGTGCCCATCTTGGGCTCAGAGTTGATCAAGAGACGCCATTCTGATGCCAATGTAGCCATGTCCCCAGGTCGCTCCCCGGGCCACGTTGAGGCTCCAGCCACCTTGGACCCCATTGCAGCCCAATTGAACAATCTCCATCTGAGTACAAAAACTTTGAGGAAAAAATGTTATGATGACCATAATGAACTAGTGGCCTACATCAATGACCTCCAACACACATAGAACGAGCTCCTGGACTCCATAGACGACCTTTGGCGGCAACTCCGACGTACAAACGACCACCTCCATGATTTGGAGACTCAGGTGGAACACATTGACTACCACATGCATGAGCAAGATGCGTTCTTTGCTGCCCTACCACCATTGCCCCCCAACCCACCCCCATAATGTTTACTCAGAAAGTTCTCTTTTTATGCTTGTTTTGCATCGGAAATAACCAATGATACGAGTTGTCTTGGCCTCTTCATAGGATTAATATTGCTCAAAGCAGGACTCATGTCAGCTCTTAAGCTTGATACTCAGCCTTGTGCGGCAACATTGATGTATTTTGATGATCTTATGATGATGTATTTTGTTCCTGAAGTTATGATAATATAATGCAATTTTTTTGACCGACATTTTTTTTAAATTTTTAGTTATTATTATTATTATTATTCTTAGTTTGTAGGTTTCTGTGGAGTGGTTTTTGAGAAACAGAGTTCCGATGATCCACAGTGTGTTCTTCATTCTTTTTTAAATTTTTAGTTATTATTATTATTATTAATAATTTAATTTAATTTAATTTGTGTTTCTAAATTTTTTTTAATTATTATTTTGATTTTATCTTTGTTATTTTAACTTAAAATTTTATATATTATTATATTATTATATAATTATATATATATATATATATATATATATATATATATATATATATATATATATAATATATATATATATATATATATATATATATTATATATATATATATATTATATATATATATATATATATATATATATATTATTTTTAATTATTTATATTATTATATTATTATATATATATTTTTGCCAGATAAAAAAATACAAATGTTAATCATCTTTGGATATAAAATTCATAAAATTTCTATTTTTCCAATTATTTTTATTCAAATTTTCATAAAAATGTTTTATTTAACATGTCATTTTTAGCAAAAAGGTCTTGAAATACACAATTTTTTAATTATATCTATATGCAAAATGTGTATTTTTTGTTGAGTGTGTAAACTTACTATTTTTTAGTAACGATTATTTAATGTGTATTGAAGTATTAGTAAACAATATATAAATATTAAAAAATCCTAACCCCAACATATATATTTTTTAAACTTTGAAAAAAAAATTCATTATAGAAAACATTGCAAAGAAAAACAAAAAACACAAGTTTGGAAAACCCTTAAAAAAACAAACATCTTAGGATAAAAAACAAGAAGAGGAATAAGACAACTTGAAAAATGGTTAAATGATCAACATTTAAAAAAAGATTGTGCATACTTAAGACATAATATAATTTAAAGTGTAAAAAATAGGCCTAAAAAAATGTTGATGCATTTCAAAGTCTGCATGAAATTCACCAACATTTTAAAAATATTATCCATCCTTAATATATCGAAAAATTTAAAGTGTCAAAAATAAGCCAAAAAAAGGGGTTTATGCTGCATTAACACTTTCAAATGGGTATGAAAATCACTAATGTTTTAAAAACCTATGCATACTTAATACATAAGAAAATTTAAAGTCTAAAAAATGTGCTTAAAAAAAGGTGTATTCTAAATCAACACTTTTCAAAATCGGATGATTTTTTGCTACCTCTAAAAAGTGAGAACTCGGTTCAGTACCCATTTGATTGGCAACTTTGGTTTTGGCATTGTGATTGAGTAGAGGAAGGTTTGGGTATGACGGTGAATATTGTTTGAGGTCCGATTGTGTAGGTACCAGATTGAGCAGAGTTGAGTAGTGAGGTTTCCAGGACTTGATGGTGATATACATACTGATTTTGAGTGCATGGGGATTGAGTTTGAAAATTTTGAAACATGGTTCGTCGACTAATCAGGGTGGTAGGGTGGTGTAAGGTAAGAGAGTGGAGTCTCCTTGAGGTTGGAGCCTGAGAACACTGCATGGAAGTAGGGTGGTGCTAGGTTATGGTGTTTAAGTGTCCGTTCAGTTATAGCTGGTATACAAAGTGTTGGAACACCTTCAGGTTGGACCCTATAAACTAGGGCATTGGAGCATCCTCCTAGTTGCAGTTGTTAAACAGGGCATTAGAGTTCCCTACAGGTTGGAGCTTGTAAACAGGGGTTTGAAGCCTCCTTTAGTTGGAGCTGAAAACTTGTTCTAATTTTTTTTGAAGCAAAATATTAAGAAGCATTCGATGGTTTTTGTCCCAGAGGGGTTTTCACCTAAAAATATTTGTGTCCACTGTATGTATTTTTTTTTGTAAGCTACGGTGTGTTCTTTTCTATTATATACAACAACAAAAATATACAATCGCTGGTGACCTCAACCCGCCCTGAAGGGAAACCGGGTTTATTGGTCACCAAGAGTCTGAGTTTAACAACTTGTCAACTTAGCTGGTGCGTCAATATGTTTAAAACCATGACAACACTCTACTCACTTACTATATCTATATACCTATCAGCTATTACAGATCAAAAGACATGTTTACAAAAGTTGATTCTCTTATGCCTAGAAGAGAATTCAAAAGAGAACAGAGCTAAACAGTTAATCTACCATGAAAACCTGTTTGATTTCCTCCCCGTGCTGCGTGGTGGTTATCTTCTTCAGCATGCTGCGGATTTCCTCCATTCTGCTGTCCTGTTTCCGAATCATGAACTGCAGATTGTTCATCTCCCTTTTCAACTTCAATGGGCCTTGAACCATCTCCATCATCTCTTCGGCGACCTGCTCCATGGCTTTCGCTAACAGGTGTTTCACCAACCAGTACATGTGCAGTGCTCGTTTATACAGCGAAAGGCACCCTCTTGTATTCCCAGGGTTCGGAAGGAGCGTACTCCATTCCTCCATATCTGGATCAGAAACCTCCTCGAGGAATTTATCCTCCAGCGCATCGATAATCTTCCTGATCTCCTCGTTGGTTTCTGTGCTGTAAGCTCTCTCCACTTCTTGAGCGATCTGTTTAGTGGACCTGCGTCCTCTTTTCTGCTGATTAGACACTGGAGTCTCAGTTTCGCAACGTTTCGCTTGTCTCGGTCTCCCTCATCCCCTGCGCCTTCTACCCTTTCCTCTTCTGGACGGTCTACCCCTATTTCTCCCCCTGCTACTCTGCCACACCTTGAAATTCACCTTCTCCATGCGCTCTTCCTTCCCGGTCTCCATTTCCCCTTCCCTGCAATTTCTTTCTTTTTCCTCCGTTCGCTCCTGCTCCCTCTGCATGTTCCTCTCCTCTCCCTCCCTACACAGCCTTTCCTTCCTACCTCCCTCCGCCATACCTGCTTGCCTTCTTCTGAGGCGATATCTAAGGTCTCTCTGCCAAACTGCTTCACTCTGTGCCACCTTTCCTGTCTTCTCCTTATCTGTCTTGCTGCCTTCTCTTGCTTTTATTGAAATGTCGCCACCTACCCTTTTCTTCACTAACCGATCGTCATTGTTCTTTTCCCCTGTCATTTCCATGATTCTCCGGGTTCCTTGTCTTGGTTTTCGATCTCCTCTGCATGTCGTCGCCCCCGATCTTAACATGATTACCCTGAGGTGAGGCGTATGCCTCCGTGTACTGCTCCCCATCATGACCTTGTGCAGGTCACCTTTCTCCACCACAATCGGGGTGTGTCCACTGTATGTATTATTCTAGATTGTTGAATGGTGTTTATGAATGTTTATTATTATTTGATGCTAGTAGTAATTAATGCCATATGAAGTTAAAAATATACTAATAGATAAGAAATACTGATTCACCCGCTCTTAGTATTTCCAACAAGAAAATCCTTTTAATCTACCGAAAAGGTCCTTGAAATGTGTCTAGAATGTCTTGGTGATGACCAAAAAATACCTGAGTCCCTAGTTGTTTGAGGATGTTTCCTAAGGGTCCAAAAGTCCCTGGAACATAAGGACATATGATACATGGGTTTTTTTTTGGGGACGGGTCCCCGTGCAACATAGGTTTTTTCTTATCAAGCTATTGATGATGCTATTATTCTTATGGGAAATAATGTTTCTTGTAAGACTGTTGGGGTTAGAAGAATTAAAATTAAAATGTTGGATTGTATTGTAAAGACATTGATAGAGGTAAGACATGTACCTAAACTCAATAAAAAAATTGTTCCCTTAGGAGTTTTGGATTTTGGATGTTACAAGTTTAGAAGTCAAGGTGGGCATTAAAGGTATCCAAGAGTGTTTAGGTGGTTATGGAGGCCACAAATACTGTAAACCATTAATAATTGGAAGGGAGCACTCAAATAAATAAAGCAGATATCAGAGGAAGAAATTAATCTACTCATTTATGGCATCAATGGTTGGGTCATATCAATGAGTAGGAGAGAAAGGTACTTATAAACCACAAGGTACTTTCGGATTCCAAAATTTTAAATTAAAATTTCAATAAGCATTATGCTTTTGGTAAGAAATGTAGGAAAAATTTTAAAATAAAAAAATTATACAAGTATTTTAGATTATATCCATTTAGATGTTTGGGGTCCATCACCTACATTTTCTTTTGGAATATCTTAATATTTTGTGAAATTTATAAATGATCTCTAGAAAGGTGTGGGCTTATGTTCTAAAAATAAAACCTATCGTGTTTAATGTATTTAAACAATTTGGAGTTTTGGTTGAAAAGCGAATTAACAGGTCAATCAAATGCTTAAGAATATATAATGGAGGCGAGTTCAAATATTTGGAATTTGAAAAATATTGCAAGGAAGATAGGATTGAAAGACATAAAATGAGAATATATACTCCCCAAAAAAATGACATGGTAGGATGCATGGACATGACTCTTCTAGAGGGAGCAAGGAGCATGCTTGTTCATGTCAATTTGCAACAAGAGTTATAGGTAGAAGCATTCACTACAACTTTCTATTTGGTAAATCAATTACCATCAATTGTAATAATTTGTAAGATTATTGAAGAGGTATGGATTGATCATCCTTGTGATTACTCAAATTAAAATGTTTTGGTTGTGGAGCTTATGCTCTTACTCCTAAAAATCAATTTTCTAAGACCCAAAATCAAAAAAGTATATCTGTGTTGCTTATGATGATTACTTAAGGGATATAAAACGTGGGGTCCTACTAACCAAAAAAGCATAAATAGAAATGATGTACTATTTGATGAATCCCCCCCCATAAAATTAGACATTGTAGAAGATATGAAACAAGAATAAGTACCACAAAATCAACAAGTTCAGTTGGAGACTCAACCATCTATAGAAAATAGGAAGCAAGAAGAAGCTTTTGATGAAGAAGTAGTTGTGGATGTAGAAACTATACATGAAAATGTGGAAATTCCACAACCAACACCAAGGAGATCTACACATGACAAAAATCCTTGTAAGAGGTATGAAGATTATGTTTTATCTATTGCTTTGATTACTAGTGATGGGGAACCTTTTTGTTGTTATGAAACAATGGATGATATTAAAAGGGTTAAATAAAAAATAACAATGAAAGAAGAAATTGATGCCCTAGAGAACAAGACCTAGGACCTAGTAGACCTTTTAGAGGATAGAAATTTTGTTGGGTTCAAGTGGGTCTACAAACTGAAAATGGTTTTAATGGTAAAGTTGAAATATACAAAACAAGACTGGTAGCAAATGGGTATTCTCATATGGAAGGTATCAATTTCCATGAAAATTTTTCGATAGTTGTTAAGCTTATTTATATTGGTACTACATTGACACTAGTTACTTTACTTGATCTTGAGTTAGAGTAGTTGGGTGTTAAAACAAAATTTTTACATGGATATTTGGATGAAGAAATATACACGAAACACCAAAAAGGATTTTTTCAACATTGCAAAATAAGGTTTATTTGCAAGCTCAGTAAGTCGTTATATGGTATGAAACAATCTTCTAGACAATGGTACATGAAGTATCTGATTCCTTCATTGTGAGCCAATTTTTTTGTAGAAGTGAGTGTGACCATTGTGTTTACTTCAAAAGTTTAAATGATATATGAGTTATCCTGGTTTTATATGTTGACAATATGCTTGTTGCAAGTAAAAACATGATTGAGATCTACATGTTAAAGCTTAAATGGCTAGGAATTTTGATATGAAGGATCTAGGAGCAATAAAACAAATTATGGGAATAGAAATACATAGATACAAGAAAAATGGTAAGCTTTGGTTATCACAACAAAATTACGCGGAGAAAATACTGATGAGAAATTAACTACACTAAGAGGGGTTTTAATAAGTTTAGTACATTCATGACATTAAATTATGATTATTTTAACTGATTAAATGAACTATTAAATGAGATACATACACCTTATGAACAATATATTTAATATATGACCAACACTTAACATGTAAATCACCACATGACAACTTTCATGACAACATAAAATTAACACACAAGATCATCAAATGTGAACACTAGATATACGTGGAAACCCATAAAGAGAGAAAACCATAAATTTTTTATTGTTGTGATGCAAAGTAAAAATTCTATTCCTTTATTACATCTAATTTTTTGTAGGATCCAACCTACAAAAGGATTCTAGCTCAATTTTTCTGCAAGCTACAACATGCAAGGAAGTTCCAACTCCCACAAGTTTTTTGCAGGCTACAACCCATAAGAGGCTCCTACTTAAACATGATCCAACCTATTATTTATGAAGCTACAACTTGAAAGGAGACTACAATCCCCTGATACATACGAGAAACAACATGCTGGTTTACCAGGTCTATAACTTTGAATACCTCCATTCCATCTCTGTCTCTACTTCTTCTTCTCTTCAAATCTGCTTCACATCAGCTCTATATATGTGCCAAGCAATTAATGAAGAACACCTTAATCAACTCCCACATTCTCTAACTCTCTAACCATTTTGCATTGCAAGCCCACACATTTTTATAAACAAAATTTGATGTCTTTCATTATTCCAAACATGAATATGAAGTGGAAATACTTGTCTCTTAGCATTCCACTCATTTGTTCACACCTTTTGATATTTGGAATATTAAAATAAATAAATGTTTCACCAATTATTATTTTCAGCCACCTGTACTGATTAGGTCAACAAGCATAACAACCATAGTATTTTCAACATAAATTAGTAATATATTAACAACTATAACACATCCCAACATTACAAGCATGAAAACATTATTCATGCATTTTCCTTTGTCTTTTCCTTATACCTCTTCCTTTTCCTTGCATCTTTGACTTTACCTTTGCCTTGCATCACAACATCTCAACTTAGCCATCATACACATATAGAAACACAACAAGCATCACGAGCATACCTCATGATCACAAGTGCAACAACTTAATTAACATAACCCACAACATACCTTGGAATATACGTCTTTGCCATCAAGCATACCAATGATAAAAAATATAGTAATGTAACATCATAAGCATATTCAAGAAGTAGAATAACAAGCTTTTCCTTGCACCTCTTCAACTAATCTTTGTTACATAATAATCTCCCCAACATTGTATGTTCTACCTTACTACTCACAAGCATCAAACATACCTTGCTGCTGCTGCTCATTTTCCTTACGTCACAACAATGTCTTGCAAGTATAATGCATTAACATTTCTCAACAAGTACAATAAATCAAGCATGAATATCATAACATGAGCTTATGCAACCAACACGAATTGCATCACTGCACCATAAGTATTAACAAAAGCATCTCCATTCAACTAGGCCATACCTCTCAGCTACACCTTCTCACACACACTTCTATCAAGAAAGTATAACAACAAGTATTACAATACCTATTTGCTTCATACCTTGCTGCTCTTGTTCATTTGTGCATACATTAATTGTGCAATCAACTCTACATGACTTGCCATCAATATAGTTATGAACAGCTCAATAACAACATAAGCATATGCCTTTCTACTCAGAAGCATCATAAAGTCTCATCAGATGCACATCCATCAATAACAACAACAAGCATACCTCCATCTTTGTTCTATGCAACATGACAACTCAACAACATAGCCCTCTGCAACATATCATGCAATATATCACACACTTTTCCTTAGTATCTTTGCAACATTTCTCAGAGAACCATTGAACAAGTACAATACCATAACCCAATGCATCAACATTGTCTTTTCTTCTCTTTTTCCATCAATGAAAACAATGTCATCAATATCCCCCTTTGGCATTGATGGAAACATTGTGTTTCTCCTCCTTTTGGTCTAGAAAAAAATTATACTCTGTACTTTTCTTACCTCCCCCTTTGTCATCAATGGCAAGGGGTTTGGAGACTTGAGATTTAACCCCCTATTTCAGACCCATTAAGAAGCTAAAAATAGACTCCTTTGTGTAATATGGACAACCAGTAGTTTGATATTAAGATGAAAATTTTGTGTACAACAACATCATCATAAGGATCTTCACCTTCAACTAGAAATACATTCTCTTGATCATCTTTATAATATTTGAAAAATCCATACCTACTCGGGTTGCATCTTTCATAAGATCATATGAAATAATAACATCAACAACTTTGGTTATTTCCATTACAGCCAAATGTGTGGAAATAAATATAAGTCATTGATTTTTGACATACAAAGGCAACTAAATAATATTAGCTTAGGCCATAATATTTGCCTACTTTAGGTAAAGTATGTCTACAACTTTTGCTAATGTTTGAAATTGTTTCCAAAATGGAGGAGAAAATGCCTTCTGGCTTTGGATCATGAAAAATAATAAGATAACTTGCAACTTGATCAAGAGTTCCGACAATTTTTTTGTCCAAAATCATGTGAGAGAGATGCTTTTCCACAATATCCATGGGTAATGAAATCAAATCTGATATATGATACCATTTCAACCCTCGAATAAGATGAATCAAACGATAAAGGTTCTGCTCTAGAAGGGTGGTGTCATATAAAGAAGACACATCTTTGTGAACAATAGGATCTTCCTCTAGTTGTGCCTAGTAAGTTTTAAGTGCATCTTCAAAATATTTCAAAGAGTGATTTGAGTGTGTATCAACAACAAATTTTATGGATCCAATTCCACTCCCATATAGAGCAATACTGCCTTTGAAGCAATGAGATTAGCGACATCATCATCTTGCATAAGAGAATGTACTTCAAACTAAATGCTGCACTAGAATCCTCAAGAGCATTAAAAGCCTCAAATGCCTCAAAGAAGTGGCTGCAACTTATTTTATAATCCTCCTCCTCTACATGAAGAATTCCACTCTAAAGATAAATAGACTCTTGTTGAGTAGGTGTAATGTATATCACATTCTCCACTGTTCTGGATGCCGTTAGGGAAGCCTTAGTCTTTGGAAGATTTCTAAGAGAGAAATTAAATTTACTCTCCAATAATCAATATCAACAATATCAACAAGAAGCAACTTATCATCCAACCTCCTAACTTATTTGACCAAACCATAAATGAGACTTAAAGCTTTAGAATGCTCCTTGGTTTTCATTAACAAAACAACAAGCCTTGCTTCAACCTTATGCCAAAAAAATAATCCGTGATGATCTTGAGGCCAACGCAATTTCTCACAAGCCTTGGACAATAATTCTCTGTAATACTTGCACCATAATATGGGTAATGCTGCCAATAGTGTCGTAGGATATTTCTCAATGTATTTACTCTTAATATGTGTTTATGGTCCACAAAGCTTGAACGACCTTCAACAAACGGGTAACTGTACTCGAAACTCTCACAAATTCTTTCACCATGCTGACATAGGCTGCTTTGACTACTCGATGGATGACTGCACTAAAAGGGAACTCGTCCCTGTACGTGTTGTTCGTTCTTCGATCCCTCTGTTCACATTAAAACTCTCGTTGCAAGTATTTTTAACATTACAGTTTGTTCATTCTTTGATGTCAAACCCAATGTTGGCATTTGTCATTTTGGCACGTGGCGAAAAGAGATTTAAAAAAAAAAACCTCGTAGCTGCTCATTATCAATAACTATGTAAAATTGTCAATATATTAATGCTGTCAATATGCACCATATAACCAAAATACTGCTCGACGATAATAATGCCGCCATATAACTCCATATAATTCCATGTAATGTCAAATGATGTCAATATTGTAAGTCTCGCCAACATGGAGCTCTGTATCTTTCCAAGGTTTTGGGCAAAGAATGATTATTCAGTTTTCCGCGTTCCCATTTAAGGGTGTAACTTCGTATCCATTACAATATTTTCTCATTTTCTCGAATCCGTGTCAAACTGTGCAAAAGAGACAGGTAGAGTACACTGTTGAATAACCTAACCCTTAATACAAACCTTTGATAGTTGGATGACTCAACACAACTCAGGTTACACACATCAACGATTTCAATCTCGAGGTGTCCAATGGCTGGGAGTTCTATTCAACGCATCAAACAATATATCAACAGCGCCAACTCTACCAATATGCTTGTAATAACATTAACGTTGCCACTTCCAGTAACATATCGACTTTCCATTATACAATAATATTTCTTCCACATTGACCAATAAAATGAATACCAATGCTGCCAGAATATACATCAATATTATGCCACCATATCACCTCCAACACCTATGATATGATACCATACGATAATCCTTCTCGAAGATCGTCCAATATATCGACCATCATCCATGTGTGAGTTCCCTTGCATGTGTACAAATTATAGAGGGAAAGCAATTCACGGTGATAGCCTCAACCTCGCAAGTGGATAAAGACAGGATAGACGATAACCAAATTTTTGTTACATTCCCGAATCGCGACTCCCCATGCTAGTCTCTACTCCCAGTACAGTTTATTCGTGTAAAAATTATGACAGGAGTAAATTATGTTTCGAAAAGATTATATATATTTCTTTGAAAGCGGCCGTGTCGATTAATAGAGGTAGTTTCCATGAGAGCATAGCCTCTATCACAAAACTTATAACATAATAGAGCTTTAATTATAATATTGTTAAAAAGTCCAAGGTTAGATGACTCTTCGGTTTGATTAATTCTTTGTTTTCCATCAACCAAAAACCAAATCATATGTTACACAATTATTAAAACCAATTTGATTTGTGTTATGCATAACTTAATCAGAGAGTGATAAAACTGTGCATGCGAATATGTGGTCTGAGTAAAGTAACACATGTGGCTTAACATTCGAGGAAGTCGCATTTGTACAATGGTGCTAAGAGAATCACTAGTGAAAACTCTTAAATACGCTTTGAAAATGCCGAGCTTTTCATTTCAACCAACTTCAATGGATCACAATATTGGTGGAATTTATTTTCTAAACAACCCATCACCTACATTTGAAGACCTAACCATTTAGATACGTTATCATTCAAATTTTGAGCATTGTTATTTAACTTTTTTTTTCTTAACACATAATTCAACTGACCATATTTTTCATTTAAATTTCTGGGCATTAGGTTGAGTCTTTTGAGCACTATTTTCCTTTGCCTTTGTCTGTCACTTGGTGTTAACCTGCGTTAACCTGCCTCTGCCTCTATTTGTCACCTGGAATTAACGTTACTCCTTACCAGTTTTTTCACTGAGTTCTACCATGATTTAAATGTTACATCCATTTGGCATCCATGTCATTTCTACCTTTGCGTCTCTCTGGCATCTAACCTCTCGTAGTTCTATTCTTCTGTCCCTCTGCATCCAAGTCTACCTTTATTCTTTGGTACTCATCTCTATCCATCAACATTACAGACTAAAGTCCTTGCCTCAGATCTGTTGCCTTAGTTACGAATACACACATTTTGATCCTCAAACTACCTTGGATATTCCAATGAGCAGTTCGTCCCAACAGATCTGATAAAATTATATCTAAAATATAAAATTCTACACTATTACAATTTTATTAGATTTCTTGATCTCTAGATTTCAGTGTGAATAATGCATGCATGAAAATAAAAGTTATGTAGAAATTAAAGAATGAAAAAATAGAAGCTCGCTTACACATAAGGCACAAGATTTTGTTTGGGAAACCCTTTCGGGAGAAATCCCAATTGGAAGGTGAGGCCGCTTCACCCTCTTTCTCTACCTGGAAATATGGATGCAAGTACGAAGAAGTATAGCCTATGGCCCATGGGTTGCTATAGTGAAAAAATCCTTCTATGTGCTCTACGTCTGATCTCTCTTGGCTACTTTCACTTAGACATGGAACAAATGCACTCGAAAGAATATAACGCCTCTTCCTCCAAGTGACCCAGTTATAACACAACTCGATAAATTACTAGTGGCTAAGTCTCAACTCTTAACCATAGTTACAATATAGACTCTTCTAGAGTCTTTTACATCATAATCATGTGGCTAGCACCTTTTCCATGAATAATGGGGATTGACCTGACATCCTCCTAAATTATGGGTATGAAAACAAGAAAGTCAACTTTTGAGTGGCATAGCTTTCACATACAGACTCTTATTGACACACTTCTTGTGCTGTTGGAAATATATCTATGTGTAGAATAGCATGAAAAGGCACTACATTAAAGTAATAAAGTTTCACCCCCAAAAACATGTCGTTTGATGCCTCAAAATGATCCCAAAAGGTTTTAGACCTCGTTTTTCCAAATTGGGTCTCACTGATAAAAACGGTCCCATGAGATTATTCCTCCACTTTTTCCACTCTGAATGCATTCCAGATCACACCTCCCTATTTTGGGAGACTTTTGGTCACCAAAATATTTTACTCAATGAGGTGAGGAAATTTTTCTCCACCTTCTCTCTGGTGTACCATTTAGCTTTGCCTGGAAGTTGTCTTTTCAACCCAATATACCAAAGGTCATGCTACCCATGTCATGTAGTCCTAGACCTCTTCTACAAAACTATATCTTCTATCAACTCTACTTGAGCGTATGGTGCCAAGTCCTCCACAAAAGGTAGGACCTATTCCTCTTCCTGATCTAGAATGGGAGGCTCATAGAGTTCCAAATTCCCTACATTCAAAACTGAGTAAATGTGCATATATGGTGGTAAATTGAGTCGATATTCATTATCACCCACCTTTTCCAGTATCTTAAAGGGACCATACCTCAGAGCCTTGATGTTCTTACTAGACCCTTACAACCTCTCCTTGTTCAATTATAGCCATACTTTGTCTCCCACCTTGAACGATTTATTTGTTCTATGTTGATCATGTCTAACCTTACACGTCTCTTGCAACTTCTGCAGTGTCTCTTGTACATGTAGATGGATCCACCTGATTTTCTGTATAAAATTTTCAGTCCTCAAAGCATCTAAGATCTTCCCTCACTCCTCCTTACTGCCCATATGCAATATCCAAAGGTGAAGGCAAAAAATATCTAAAACAAGTTTCAAATGGGGACTTTCCTCTAGAAGTGTGGACTACTCTATTGTAAGAATTTTGTATATATACCAAATTTTCATCACAGGTCTTCGAATTATTCTGGTTGTATCCCCTTAGAAGTTGTACCAAATTCTTGTTGATTACTTATGTTTATCCATCTGTCTGTGGATGGAATGCTATAGATATTTTCAACTTCGTGTCCATATTCTCCCATAATGTAGTCCAAAATGCACTGAGAATATATTGTATCCCTGTCTAAAATGATGCTCCTTTGTATCCTAAAGTGCACCTAGAATTATCCAAAGAACAAGTTTTCTTCTTCTTTCTTGCTGATGGTCTTTTTACAGGGTATCATAACACACATCTTGCTGAAATTGTCAACTATCACGAACAGGTAGTCATGCCCCTTCTTGGTTATTGGTAAACCTCTCACAAAGTCCATGGAAAAGATTTCCTAAGGAAGAGGAGGTATAGGTAAGGGATGATATAAACCTTGTTTCCTGTTGCTAGGCTTGTAAGTAAAATAAAGTATGAATCCTGTTGTGAACCTAGTTACCATCTCTTGCGTCTTGGGCCAATACACAAACCTCTGCAAGTTGGCCATGGTCTTCCCTACACTAAAGTGCCTTGAAGCCTTAGAGGTGCGAGCCTCTCCAATCAACTACAATCACTCACCTTTAGAAACACATATCTTATCCATCATGTAGAGTAACCCATCCTAGAGGTGGTGGTTAATGGTGTTGTCATGATAATGCACATGACTCTGACTTTGCTACTACCAATACACCTCCTTGAAGTCCCCATCCTTTGAATATGCCTCTCTATATGCATTGATTTTAAATGGCTCCATGTGCATAAGAGTCTATAAAGCTGTGATCTTTGATGTGGGTGGCCTTGAAAGCATGTCAACCAACTTGTTTGTGCTTCCCTTATTGTACTTGATTACCAAATGAAACTGCTATAGAAACCCCATCCACTTGTAATGCCTCGTCTGTTGTAGCTTATTCTGAGCCTTCAAGTACTGTAGTGGTTGGTCATTTTTGTGGATTACTGTCTCCTTTCCCATTAGATAGTGCTTCCACTTCTTCATAGTTTACACCATGGCATATATCTCCTTATCGTAGGTAGGGTAGTTAAGAACCGCCCCACGAAATACCTCAGAATGGTAGCATACATGCCTTCTTCCTTGCATCAAGACCACTCCAATAACATAACCATCTATATTGGATCATAGTTCTATTCGTTTAATTCTCTTTGCCCTATCATTTTCTTGTTTAGTATCTCCACCTTATGTAACTAGTCACATAGTGTGAATCCAAGCTTCATTTTCTGTTGTCTTTGCACTGGATTAGAATATATGTGTAGTAATGTGTGATATTTTCACAAAGTATGTTCTAAATGAAATATGTACTTTGAACATAAACTAAATATAGATCACAACAAAAACCACAACACACCACAACACCACCACATATACATTAACACACCTTAACACCACTTTTGTCTTTCTTCCTAAATGTCAGATTAGGAGATTTTTTTTTTAGCTTGGTGCCAAATCCTTTAATTTCTTTCTCTATAATGAACTTATGTGTAATGGGTTTCAAAGCATCAAGAACTATAAAAACACAATTGCAAGTTTTTGTAGTATTGATAACCTGTCTTTGATTGATGCTTACACCTAAGCTCACTATATTTATTGCAATGAAAACTGGTATCTGTGGTTAACATAGAGAAGAGTCAAATTCACTTCCAAGTCTTCAAGAGGTCGAGGGAGAAGTTTGCCCTAGAAAAAATAATATGGTTTGCATAAACAGTGTTGTTGTTCAATATTTGAACTCTAGACAAGTCTTGTAATAAGATCAAGTCTTGGTCTCCCCTCTCTTCAATTATAGTTGTAAGGCTTTGCATGTAATATTTGTTCCTTGAATATTCATAAAGAAACTTGCAATTCAAAGTCATTCAAGTATGTGCCTAATATTTCACTTGTGTGAACCTTTTAAGAAGTTGTAATGCTACAAATGAAATGTGTTCTACTAATCTCTCTAAATCTCTTCTATCTCCTGATATTTTTCTCGCTGTAGATTGATAAATGAAGATTTATGTCCTTTTCTTCAATACCATTCTAACTTTCTTGTTGAATATATTGTGTAAATAGTGCTCAATGTTCTTTGATTCTTGATTTATTTAAACAATTCTTTCAAGACATTCTAGGGGATACTCTCACCCTAGCATGTTCCTTCTTTAACATTGTTATAAACAATACTCTTCATTTCTTTCATGAGAATCTACCCCTGAGACTAGGCCGACTTCACTTTATCTTTGAAGTTAGAGGTAGCTCATTTTTCTTCCTCTTCCATACTTGAGTGGTTTGCCTTCTTTTGTCTACATTTATCTTTGACTCATTGTTTGATTTGCTTGGAGTGGCTTCCATCTTCTGTCTAGAGCTCTTTAGGGCATATAACAACTTTCAATGTTTGGACATGTGTCCTATATTGCTACACAAATAACATTTTATAGAACCAATAAATGGAAAAAATGGTGTGCACTTTCTTGAGTCATTTCTACTTTTCTTTTGATACATTTTGCATTCAATAGATTTATGTCCAAATTAACTGCACAAATAACAATAGCCATAAAAATAATTTGTGTACCTAGCGGATGGTTGTCTTCTTTGCTTACTTTCTTGAGGGGACTTTCTTGTTTATTGCATCTTCTACTGGTTGGTCCTGTTTTGCTTTCTCTTACATTCTACTGCTACATTTCCATGTTCATGGAAAGAAAAACATTTGATATCTTTCAAGGAATCAAAGAATCTCCTTTGGGATCTTCCAAATTTTCTCAACTCATCTCTAGGAGAAAATAACTTTCTTGCATAAAACTCTTTCTTTCCATTTTGTTTATGCTTCTTGCCTTTGTTTATTTCCTTACTAATCACACTACTTGTCCCTTCTCCTACATGTATTTTTGATGATGCATTTTCTTTAATGGTTGCCTTCAAGTTATTACACTTTTCTGAGTTCTTCATGGAAACAACCTCCTCTTCTATCCTTCTATATAATATGTCCTTTTCATCTAGCTCACTTCTAGATGAGACAATCTCAACCTCTAATCTTTCACATTGTACCTCTTTCTCCTTTAGCTGATTGGTCATAAACTCTTATATTCTCCTTACTTATTCAAGTTGTCTTTAGGTTCATAATTTCCTCGAATTCATATTCTGTTTCGTCACATATCTGCAATAGTTTCTTTTGGTCTTTGCTCTCATTTGCAAGTTCGTCTATTTCCACCAATGTTGAGTTAGGCCTATCTTGATGTTCATGTGTATTTTATTCATGAGAGATACGTACATTCACACATGTAGAGGTCTCATTTAAATGAATACTTTTCTTTTCATAAGACTTTTTCTTCTTCCTCTTTTTCTTCTCCTTTTCTATACCACTACTACCACTATCTCCTTCATTCATGAGCTACAATCTATCCTAAATGTATTTTGCATATTTTAGATCTATCACTATCTCAAGATCCTTATTATAAATATGGTTATAAATTATACATTTATCTTGAGCATTCCACTATTGTTCTTGCAAAAACGGAGAGTATTTACAGTAACCATCACATACTAGCTTCCGTACACCAAGTCCATAAGCTATCAATTCTTCTTTTACTTTATCTCTCCATTCATGAAAGTTTTCCACACTAAGCATAGGTACACTTTGATAGTCCATGAATCAACCAAATCAACCTTCCAACTGTTAGGCTTACAAAATAGGAACCGACTCTGATACCAATTGATGAGAACTTAACTAAACTGAGAGGGGGGTGAACCAATTTAATAGATTCTTAGACATTAAATTCTGATTACTTTAACTGTTTAACTAAACTATTAAATGAGAAACATACAAATTATGGACAATAGATTTAATATATAGCTAACACTTAACATGTAAATAATTGCATACAAATTTTAATGACAACATAAAATCAACACACAAAATCATCACATGTGAACACAGATATAAGTGGAAAATGATAAAGGGAGAAAACCACAAATTTTTTATTGTTGTGATGCAAAGGCAAACTCCTACTCCCTTATCACATTTGATTTTTTGTAGGATCCAACCTATAGGAGGTTGTTACCTCAATATTTTCTGCAAGTTACAACATGCAAGGAAGCTCCAACACCTCAAAGTTTTTTGCATGCTACAACCGATAGGAGGCTCCTACCTCAATAGGATCCAACCTATTTTTTATCAAGCTACAAGTTGAAAGGAGACTATAATCCCCTAAAAGACCTCAATCTTTTTCTATGCTTCTTCTTCCCATCAAATATGCTTCACATAAGATCTAATTACGTGTCAGGTAATTAATGAAGAACACCGCAATCAACTCTAACATTCTCTAACTCTCTAACCATTTTTCTTTGAAATCCCACACATTTTTATAAAAAAACTTTGACGGTTTTTGGTATTACAAACATGAATATGAAGTGAAAATATGTGTCTCTTATCATTCCACTCATCTGTTTCACACATTTTGAGATTTTTAATATTAAAATAAATAAATACTTCATCAAATATTATTTTCAGCCACTGGTAATGATTAGATGAACACACATGGAAACCATAATCTTTACAACATACATTAATAATATATCAACAACTATAACACATCACAACATTACAAGCATAATAACTTCATGCATTTTCCTTTGTCTTTGCCTTATACCTTTACCTTTTCCTTTCAACATGTCTTTTCCTTGCAGCTTTTCCTTACATCACAACATCTCATCTCAATCATCATACACATATAACAATATAAGAAAACTGACATCTATCACTAGCTCATCAACATCTCCAAGCATCACACACATAAAATAAAATTTGATTAACATAGCCTTCAAGATACCTTGTACATACTTTGCCATTAAACATAACAATGATCAACAATATAGTAACATAACATCATAAGCATATGCAAGAAGTCCAATAACAAGCCTTTCCTTGCACCTCTTCAACTATCTCTATTACATATAATCTCTGCAACATTGTGTGTTCTGCCTTACTTCTCACAAGCATCAAACATGCCTTGCTACTGCTACTCATTTTCCTTACATCACAACAATGTCTTGCAAGTATAATGCATTAACATTTCTCAAAAAGTACAATACATCAAGAATGAATATCATAACATGAGCTTATGCAACCAAAAAGCGTTGCATTACTACACCATAAGTATCAATGCAAGCATCTCCATCCAGATAGGCCATACCTCTCAACTGACCCTTCTCACACACACTTTTATGAAGCAAGTATAACAACAAGTATTAAAATACCTATCTACTGCATACCTTGTTTCTCCTATTCATTTGTGCATACATTAATTATGCAATCAACTCAACATGCCTTTCCATCAATATAGTTATGAATAATTCAATAACAACATAAGAATATGCCTTGCTTCTCATAAGCATCACAACTCCTCATCAAATGTGTATCCATCAATAACAACAACAAGCAAACCTCCATCTCTATTCTCTGCTACATGCCAACTCAACAACATAGCCCTTTGCAACATATCTTGCAACATATCACACACTTTGCCTCAATATCTCTGCAACATTAATCTTTGCAACATTTCTCATAGAACCATTCAAAAAGTACAATGCCATAACTCAATGCATCAACATTTTATTTGCTTATCTTTTGCCATCAATGACAACAATGCAATCAATCTCCCCCTTTGGCATTGATGGAAACATGGAAACACTATGTTCCTCCTCCTTTTGGTCTAGAAAAAAAAATTATACTCCATACCTCTGCTTAGACATCAATGGGAAGGGGTTTGGAAACTTAACTCCCTACGTAAACAATTTAGACCCATTAAGAAGCTCAAAATAAACTTATTTGTGTAATATGTACAAACCAATAGTTTGATATTAAGATGGAAAATTTTGTGTACAAAAACATCATCATTAGGATCTTCAACTTTAGCTAGCAATACATTCTCTTGCTCACTTATCTTTATAACATTTTAAAAGTCCATACTTGCTCACGTTGCATTTTTCATAAGGTCATATAAAAGAATAACATCGACATCTTTCGTTATTTTCAATACAACCAAATGTGTTGTCAACAATCTAAGTCACTGAGTTTTGACATATAAAGGAAACCAAATAAGCTTAACATAGGCCATAATATTTACTAACTTTAGGTAAAGTCTGTCTATAAATTTTTCTATTGTTTTAAATTGTTTCCAAAATGGAGGAGAAAATGCCTTCTGGCTTTGAATCATGAAAAATAACAAGACAGCCTGCACCCTGATCAAGAGTTCCAACAAACTTTTTTGTCCAAAAACATGTGAGAGAGCTTCTTTCCCACAATATCCATGGGAAATATAATGAAATTAGATATATGATACCATTTCAACCCTTGAATAATATTCAATCAAACAATAGATGTTATGCTTCAGAAGGGTGGTGTCGTACAAACAAGACAGGTGCCTGTGAACAATAAGATCTTCCTCCAGTTGTGCTTGGTAAATTTTAAGTGCATCTTCAAAATATTTCAAAGAGCGTTTGAGTTTGCATCAACAATAGATTTCATGGCATCCAATTCCACTCCCTTATAGAGCAAGCTTGCCTTTGAGGCAATGAGACCAATGTGATCATCATCTTGCACAAGAGCATGTACTTCAAACTAGATGATGCACTAGAATCATCGAGATTAGTAAAAGCCTCAAATGCCTCAAAGAAGTGGCTGAAACTTGATTTATAATCCTTCTCCTTGGCATGAATAATTCCATTTTAAAGATCAATAGTACCTTGTTGCACAGGTGGAATGTAAATTTCATTCACTACTGTTCTAGTTGCAGTTAGGGCAACCTTAGTCTTTGGAAGATTTCTAAGAGAGAAATGAAATTTACTCTCCAATAAATCGATATCAACAAGAAGAAACTTATCATTCGACCTTCTAACCTCCTTGACTAGACCATAAATGAGAGTTAAAGCTTTAGAATACTCCTTGCACTACAGGGAAAAAATTCATTGGTGAGGGTCATGCTTGTGACGGACATTTAAGGTCCATCACCAATGTCACATATGGTGACAGTCTTTAAAAAGGCGTTGTTCTAAGTGTATATAGTGATGGTCCTTTAAGGTTTGTCACCAAAGCCATTTTCAATGACACTTTTGGTGAGGGTCGTTAAAGGCCTGTCACTAATTATCTCTTTGGTGACACTTTTGGTGAGGGCCACTAAAGGCTCATCACAAATTCTCTCTTTGGTGACACTTCTAGTGACAATATTTTATTGATCGTCACCAATGATATTTTTGGTTACTTTTGGTGACGGTCAATAAATGTTCATCATCATTGATCATTCCAATGAGTTTTTGATGACGCTTCATGCGTGTGACAGACCATTAAGGTCTATCACCAATGTCTCATATAGTGACAGTCTTTAAAAAATCATTGTTGTAAGTGTATATAGTGATGGTCCTTTAAGTTTTGTCACCAAGCCATTTTCAATGACACTTTTGGTGAGGGGCGTTAAAGGCCCATCACTAATTCTATTTTTGGTGACAGTTTTGGTGAGGGTTATTAAAGGTCCATCACTAATTCTCTCTTTGGTGACAATTCTAGTGACAATCTTTTATTGACCCTCACCAATGCTATTTTTGGTTACTTTTGGTGACAATAAAATTTTTTTCGTCATCATTGATCATTCCAATCAGTTTTTGATAACACTATGTACCTGTTACTATATGTTTTGTCAAAAGATAATGATTTAATACCATTGTTGTGGAGTCTTTTTCATTATGTGTCCAAGGTCATAGGGGTTATAATAGTCAGTCAATTTTTTAAGAAGTAATTAGTGTGTATCATTTCCCTCAAGTCATAAGAATATAGTTTTCCTATGAGTCAACACATGATTCATCTCTATCTAGAAACATTCCTTTAAATAAAGTTCCACTAGTGTGTGTAGGAACTATATTATTTAATACATAATCAAGCTATGTCAATTCTATTAATGAGAGAGACCTAGCACTCCTCAACACTCATGACACACCTTAACATGCTTTGGAACAATACACTAACATTCCTTGGCACCTCGCATGTCTTGGAACATCTTTGTACCTAGAACATATTTCCATGAGTAAGATGCCTAAGCACATGTTGGCATGCCCTAGCATATCATAACACTCCCCTATCATGTGTTGTCATGCCCTGTAGTCCCTAGCATGCCTTGGAACACCTTGGCATTAAATTGCATTGAAAAGCATTAACACTTGTCACACATTAGCACTTGGCATGTATTGGAACATATTATTAATGTGCCTAACATGCCCCTTTCGAAAAAGATAAAGTCCCGACTTATTAACCCTCTTATGTGTTCATTTCCTCACATTTTAGCTTGGTTATTACTTTTGCTGCCTTGAAACTCCTTGACGCATATTGGCATACTTTGACGCCTTGCACATCCTAGCATGTCTTAGCACCTGGCATGCCTTGACACTATTTTGCACATGTTAGCACACCTCGGAAGTACCTAACACACTCTAGCACTTCTTCACATTCCCTAATATTCCCTGGCATGCCTTACCCGTGCTTAGCATACCTTGTCACCCCCTCCTTGGCATGACATCTAACACTCATTGACACTCCCTGACACACCCTCATATTCATTCAATTCCATGCATTTTGACCTAGTGCTCCCTTGTGTTGTCCTACCACTCCTCAACATGCATTAGCACTCTCTAACACACCTTAGCACTCTTCGATATCCTCTGGCACTTCATAGCATGCATCACACTCCTTGACACACATTGGCACTTGGAAAGTCTTAGCATGTTTAGCATGCGTTGATATGACTTGGTATTCTTTGGCATGATTTAATATTAAAGTTATTTTAGATCAATTATTGGAAAATAGATGAGAAGAAACAAATGAATATTTTTCACTTAGAATGCATTGACACTTGGCACCTATTGGCACCTAGTGTTGGTGCCAATACCCATTTTTCACACCCTGGCACCTGGCACATCTTGGATGCATGCCACCCTGACACTCTAGCATGACTTATAAGCATTGTCTATCATACCATGTCACTCCCTCTTTAACACACCTGGAACTCACTGACACTCCCTATCACACACTCCTATTCATTCATTTCCATGCGTTAGTGCTCCCTTGTGCTTCCCTGGTACTCCCTAACACTCCTTAGCATGCATTGGCACACCTTGGCACTTGACACATATTGGTATGCTTACCTAGCATTCTAGCATGCCTTGGAACTACCTATCATACCTTGTCACTCCCTCCTTAGCACACCTAGAACTCACTGACACTTCATTTCCATGCATTTGAAACTGGTTCTCCCTTGTATTTCCCTGGCACTTCATCCTCACACTCCCTAGAACGTGTTCACACCACACCCTGGAACCTGAGACATCTTTGCATGCTTATAATACCTTGGAACCGTCTAGCATGTGCTAGTACTTCCTGAAATTCCCCGACACACCTTCGTACTCCTTAACTTTCATTCCCTCATAGATAGCCTTACTTTTTTTGCGACTTGGGAACCCGACCAAGTCATTGGAAAAAACAAATGTGGTGCCCAACCCAAAGTCTCCCTTTGTCTAAAACTAGTTTGTCCAACCCCTTATTATAACCATAGGATTTCCTCCTATAAGTATTATTCCGACCTTCTCCTAACCCACTTTATCCTTGAGACACTTGGAATCAATTGACACTCCTTGGCACATGCTCGTATTCATCCATTTCCATGCATTTTGACCTAGTTCTCCCTTCTGATGTTTTGTCACTCCCTAACACTGCTCAACATGCATTGAAATTGTCTGGCATGTGTTAGCATGCCTTTTCATTCCTTGGATTGCCCCGACACTCCTTAATTATCATGCCCTCACAACTACCCTTACCTTTTTTGGGACTTGGGAACCCAACCAAGTCTTGCCTTGACTACAAAAACTTGACCAAGTTATGGTTACTACAACTAGATTGTGCCTTGTTCACATAAGAATTGAATATAACTCATCTTAGGTTACTCATGTCCAATTTCAACTTATCCCACTTAACAAGTTACAAGTTACCAATTCAAGGCTCACATCTAACCATGGCCATAAAACAACTAAGTAACATAGTTTACATGTTCACATGGCATAACACCTGCCACATCTAACAATCCCTTGGCAACATAATTTACATCTTCTTCACTTGGGAGTTCTTATTTTGTAAATGTGACCCTTGACTATGCCATGAAAACCCTCCAAAACATTCTTAAATGATGGGAAGTCCTCTTCATGTGTTAAGCCAGTGAAATATTTGAGTTGTGCCTTAGGGAATATAAAAGATACCCTTAATAGAAAACATGCATACAAATTTGTAGCCAAGTTCCCTAAATGTGAGATGTTTCCACTTGTGCAATTGTGCTTCCGAATATGTGAACTCAACAACAAAACACGCCTTAAAATACATAATGTCTCTCAACATGTGAAAGAAAAAGTAACCCCTACCCTAGTCTTCCCCCGTTGGAAATTTGGGCCTTTTGTCACAAGGTATCTTCTCTTCTTTGGAAAGAGGACATAAACAAGCTTTTAGATGTTTCTAAATGGAGTACTCTTCACCTATGTCCTTCTCCTTTATTCCATGTGATACAAATGCCAATTTTCATATTCTTGACTATGGTGTTCTTATTTTATACATGTGACCCTTGATTATGCCATGAAATTCTCCAAAATATTCTTAAAGGATGGGAGCAACTCTTCATGCATGAAGTTAGTGGAATGTGACAAGTCATCCAAAAGTCCTCCAAATATGTGATTTGTGCCTTATGAAATTTTAAAGGTACCCTCAATGGAAAAACGCATAAAGGTTTGTGGCCAAGTGCCCTAAATGTGAGATGTTGCCACTTGTGCAATTGTGCCTCCTTTTGATGCTCAAATTGGCACCCTAATTGTGAAAGACTCACAAGGTGTCACTTTGGGTCAACTCAGGGTTGTTGGCATTGTCACCTTATCAACGAATCCTCTCACTTTGGATTACTTATTGAATCTTAGAGGTATCCCAAAGCACAAATTTATGGGGTATTTTATGTGGCTAGATCACTAGCACTGAAAACCATCTTTAGATTGGATGGATCAACATCTTGATGATCATTATCCTATTGACCACAACTTTTGTATTCATTATTGCATTAATTGCAACCCCTCTAGTAGATATTGATGGTGTTCATGAGCCTATTTTTGGTTCTCTTCTTTGTGGAAACAATATTATCTCCAATGCCATTATTCGATGAATGGCTACATAACAGGGACCCTATGAGCCAATCGTTCATGTTGTCGATGTAGTGCCCACACGACACAAACATTCAATGGTCTGTCATAGCGAAACACTCTATGATGGGTTCAAAGATACCCAACCTAAGACAACAAGCTACATTCTATTGCCAAAGCCTATAAGTAGTGGAAAAATTATATTCTACCAAAGGAAATGACCATTTACACCAATTGTAGGCCTTTTCCTACTCTAGATAATCCTTGGGAGTTAGTGCCCCTAGATTTTTTATGTCATGTTTTCCCTCAACCGAGCACGACAACATATGCGTTTTTATTGTTGTTAGTTGCTTCCTTAAGATGGAATTTTTGTCACCTTGTAAGAATATTGTCACACCAAAATCCACTCATAAGTTCTTCTTTGAGCATATTTTGGTTCACTTTGGGTTTCCAAATACCATATTTATTGATAAGTATAATATGTTCCTTAGTATTTTTTGGTTTAACCTTTAGTCCATGATGGAGATCAAGCTTGACCAAATCCACTACTTTCCATCCCTAGATTGATAAATAGAAAGTAGTAGTCAATAGCATCATATCAAAATCAGACTTAGCCACTCCGCCTCGTCCACTGGAAATATAAGCCCTACTGCTAGCATCTTGTCTATTTTTTTATTTTCAATTTCTCCTTAACCCTCGGGTTTAGTGGGTATGGTCGATGCTTTACTAACTTTGCATATGGTTTTAGCATGATTTTAATCTCCCCTATATCTCCCTTGATCCCCTTTAGTTTAATGACCGATGAAGGGACCAAGTCTTCATATTCTCTCAGAAGGTCAAAAATTTCCTTTGTAGTCTCCTTATCCTAAAAATATCCAATCGAGGATAACTTGGGTTTCTCATTGGTCCCGATGTTATGTTTCTGCAACTTCAATGGGAGTAAATGTGGATCATTGTTGATAGGTCCATCCTTGATATCCCTTTCCCCTTTGGTTTCGTGGAATGACAAATGATGTAATTCCCCTAGATTAGCTTTATCCGGGTCTTTGTCCACCTTCCCACAGGCTATTTGTTGAGTCCCAAACTT